>JANAVB010020799.1:1561203-1704300 GCA_029216955.1 Iris pallida | reverse complement strand
CGCGCAGCTTACCCCATGGTGAACTGCGCTCACGATTGTACATGGCATGGTATGACAAGGAACTAGCATAACACGACAGTGACCGTAGTGGTGCACTCCTGACATGACCAACCTGACATGATAGTGGCCCGTCGTGGCGCACTCCTGAAAAGTATCCTGACATGATTTATCTTGATGCTGTTGCGACGGCTAACTTGACTCGTATAATCAACTTGACACCGTGGGTGTTCCTGCTTGCTTGCTTGTGCAATCCACTTGTCTTGGCTTGCATCATGTCTAGGACGTGACTCCCTGGTTCTGTAGCCTCCCTTCCCGGAATTTTTGAAATATTTTTATTATTTAATTGATGTAGATAGTGATTTTAGAATTTTATAAATAAGTATTTAGTTAGTTTTTACGGTAGATAATTTTAGACATGGTCGAGTTTTGAAGTACCATACGACTAGGAATCATGGCACGGATAGTGCAGTGGCGTGCCTTGACTAGTGTATTAGCCATGCCAAGGAAGACTCAGCCATAAGTGTGTCATAACTAGGAAAACTAGGCCAAGTTGTGACATGACCATTATAAATAGTTTAATTATTGATTATTATTAATTGACGTTTAAGCAGTCCGGTTGTACCAAACCATTCCAGACTGGACACGAACCAAGCCCAAACCCATATATAGTGAGGTGGTATGTCCAGAGATGTCCATATCGACATATTTTGGGTGCAATTCGTATGTTAACTTGATGTTCTACAAAATGATGTTCTGTTAATAATTGTTATATGACTATATGTAAATGGCATTAATATTTTAGAATATTATTTCTAGATTGCTAGCACCATTTTTCTGTGGACCCAAATAAAGTGAGAGTATTGTGTCACCAGTACTCCTCCTATTAATTGGTTAATTGCTATTTGTGCAAATTGGTATTATTATTATTTAATAATGTTTTATAGAATTTTGTACAATTATTTGGATCCTAATATGGGCGTGAAGCATATGCTCACTAAGACGATCATTGAATTATTTAGTATTTTATTATTGATAAAGTTATTATGTGGTAATTAAAATAAACACATTTATTACTATTAAGTATATTGGTGGTGAATTTACTTCTCCAAATCAAGAGTGGTTTCATCATACAAGGACTTCTGTTTGTTGGATCTTAAGTCAAATCAGTGGGAACAACTGAATTTAAAAGGATGTCCTAAGTGCTCGATCAGGCCAAGCATAAAATTACTGTCTTCAGGAGCTTCTATGACCCACTTCGAGAAGTGAAGTATTTTAATGATCTTCATGTTTGATCTGGATCAGTATAAGTGGCAAGAAATAAAACAACTAAGGCCCAAGCCCTAGGCCCACAAACCAGACAAACCAGTAGACCCCAATCCTCATCGAGCTTGGGCGACCCCTGCATACACACCCAGCCCAGGAAAACTAATCCCAGCCCGAGCGGGCACACCCATCCTTCCAGACCCGAGCCTTAGCTCCCCCCCATAACAGAGCTCGTGTATAAGGGTTTATTATATATATACACGTATAGAGAGAGAGAGAGCCGCGAGGATGTGTAACCGAAACCCTAATACAAAACCCTAATACCGCCACCATCAAACCACATAGCCTACACCCCAGCACCAAGACCTGACTGCCGACTCGATCCCTGCCTCTATGCGCTGTCCTTCCCCTCCTGGATCCGTCGACTCGACTCGGGTATGGCAAGAGCCCTGCATCCGAGCCGTGCCAGCGACTCACCCGACGCCGGCACTCCGCAGGCCTCCAGCCCTAGTGTCCTCGACCGTCCTCTGCACCGTTTTCGGATGCCGATGTCAGTGCGGCGACCGACCCGCCAGTGGCTTCGCCTCGACGTCGGAGTTGAGCACCCAGACAGCGTGCGCCACCATGTTCCCCAGTCGAGCAGCGCCATTGGCCATGTCTACAACCGAGCATGGCGAGCGCCCTTGCGTTCCGTCGGCGCCTCGAGCAACCAAGGCCAACATGCTCCTCCGCGTCGAGTCCTTCACAGCCGCGCCGCACCGGATGATTTTCTGGAGGCTTCGCGGACAGTGTTTCCGCCGAGCATCCGTGAACGTCGTATGAAAGCCAACCACTCACCTCGACCCCGCCGGTGCACCGCGCATCCCCGACGGTCAGCCATAGCACCACGTGCTGCCATGAGTCGGGTCCTGCCGCCGCTCGTAGGGCCCTCTTCTCCACGCCATCGTCTCCCCGTCGTCCCGATGCCCAGCCGCCCTCGGCCTCGAACTGCGCCTCTCGTCAGCGGCGCCCGACGCCGCAGAGTGAGTTCCCCGTGCTCGTGCCCCTCTTGGACGGCCAGGCGCCGCGAGAAGCGCCTCGTAGATCGGACCGTCATACGTCTCCTGTAGGCTCGCCGCCCGCCCGCCGCACTCGAGGCCAACCACCGCCCAGATCTGGAAGGTGAGCGCCCCTTTCTCTTTCCCTTTCCTTTTTGTTGTCTCTCTCGCTCTCTAAACCCACTTTTTCATGTACGGGGAGGAAAGGAACAGCAAGAATGCTGTCTCTTATCAAACATTAGTCTTTTATCAATCAGTATTTTACTATTATATTTGTCAAACATTAGATGTATTAATATAATACGTATATATAATTGTTAGTTTTTGTCTTTTAATGGAGTTACTATTATAATGAAATTATTATTAATACTACCACTGCTTTTACTTAGTTTTAATATTGTTATTAATTAAATGTATTAAAATATTTCTAAACTATACTATGGTATTATTTTATGGTATTTTAAATATAGTTGTTGACTATATATATATATATATATATATATATATATATATATATATATATATAAAATTCCAAAGATGGTTTTGACCGAAAAAATATATATTTGACAAATTTGAGTCTTAGCCTAAATAATTGGTATATCTCAAGGTATCTAAAGACTACTTTAAATACTAAAGTATAGTTCCAAATATTATGTATATATTTTCTCTCGATTTCCATCTTGATCATGACTAGTCATATTTTGCATGATTTGATTACTTAATAATCGACCCTAGGCTAAACAAGCCATTATGGACTCAACGGGCGATTTGTGCACGGCCCGCCAGAATCCAACTTTGGACATACGGTTGGGTTCGTATCGGAAAACTGGATCCGTAGACATGTAGTTTGACGACTTTAGATACCATTGACTCTGGCACGCTTTTCGGAGCAAAGCGGGTCCAACGGCGGACATCGTTTTTGCTCGAAATTACCGTTTTGCCCCTGTGTCCAGAATTGGACTTAAGGACAGGCAATCCTAACTAATTTGACTATTCTGAGAATGTTGGTAACATTTATTTCAACTTTCGGAGACAGTTGTGATGACTTGGACTTTCTGACTTGTTGATTGGCGATACATTGTTGGTTCTCCGTATAACCTCCAGGCAAGTATACCTTGCCCACTATACAATATTTTATGCATTTTCCATATTGTTGTTTCTTTTCTGTCATATTTGGTTCTTGCTTCTCTTATTCGTGCCATTACTATTTTTCTCACTTTATGTGCACATACGTTATTTCTTTCCTTCTGTATATCACTCTAATTCATGTATAGGTCCTGATAGTGTTGCCTTGTCACGAGTCACATTCACTTGATATGTCTTGTCCTGTTAGTTGTGCTTGACTTCATTCGACTTGACTGGACACCTGTATAGTTCCTCGTGACATAGAGGACAGTTACTAGGCATGCGGGCTATATGATAGTTTCTGTTGGCCGGTAGTTGAGATGAGCTTCGGTTGTATTAATTATTCTGTTGGCCGTTAGTTTCGTGCTACGGTTGTGATATTCTGTTGGTCGTTATTCTCGGAGGAGATGCGATTGTGATTATTCTGTTGGTCGTTAGTTTCGGATGAGCTACGATTGTCATGGTACTCTGTCTATTAGCCCGAGTGTTGAACATTGTCCTTGATGTTGCGTTATCGTGTATTTGTTTAGAAGTAGAGTGTCATA
This sequence comes from Iris pallida, assembly GCA_029216955.1. NCBI lineage: Eukaryota > Viridiplantae > Streptophyta > Magnoliopsida > Asparagales > Iridaceae > Iris > Iris pallida. The sequence continues at coordinate 1,700,330 of JANAVB010020799.1, read as the reverse complement.
TTCCTGTCATTCCCTCTATGCATATTATTTACTGTCATAGTGGCATGTTTATGTATCTTGCTAGTCCTCTGAGGACCTGATGATCTCTTCAGGTTTAGCGATTACATGGAGTTAGTTAGTAGAGCGGGATGGTGGAGGATTACGATCTATGATACAGGTATTGTTTGTGTTATTTCTTTATTATCTTTTCGTGCTTTATATTCAGTACCATGATATACTCTGCTTATTTATAGACTCATATCATTCTTGGAGTCTAATCGAACAATATGCTAATGGGCTGCAGACCATGACCCGTACTTGTTCATTCTTGTTTATGTGATTCATGTGGATTGAGATATAGTTTAGACTAGATATGATACCATGACCTTGACAGCTTATACGTACTCGAGTCGGGCTGGAGTCCGCTCGATACGCAGCTGGCTTGCTCACGAGCTCGCGTCCGAAAACCGGGTGCGGGCCGTGACAGGTTCCCACGGTCAGGGATTCATACTGAATATGGATTAGGCTAATGACTAGATCAAACTATAGTTCATGGAGAATTTCCAGTCACAGGCAATCTCGTTATCTGGGCGCTCTTAATTGGACTTGTAGCTTGCTGACGAGTAGAGCACATTTCCAGTGCACTGTCATGTGTTGCACCCTCTAAGTCACCTAAGGGTATATCGTCTCCGGGGCGATGTATCCAACCATACTCTCAACCCGCGGAAGGATAACTAGATGGTCTGCAGGGCTTGGGACTGGAAATTTCTCACTTGCTTCTTGTTAGTAATTAAGGCTTGTGATAACCCTAGTTAGTTAAGTAGTAAGCCGTAGTAATTGCTTGGCCGCTTGTGAATGGATGGAGTCCAGCCTTGTCTAAGTCTTGTCTAGTCCCTGTACCTGGCTACTCTTGTACATGCTTGTTTTACTTATCTCTAACAATAAATGGGTAGAGACAGAGTGCTGTTTAGGCGAATGGTTACAACCTCGGTCCTTGTCTGGTTTAAGGGTTGTAACTTGGCTCCCGGAATGGTCCCACGTCACTAGTCGTTTATTGTCCTGTTGCACTCTTTATTTACTTGTACCTTCTTCCATTTCTTTTCTTATGTTCTGATATGCTGGCTTTTGTTCTTATTCGTGGCCTCCTTTGTGGCACTTGCTCTTTCTGGGGTTTGACCCAGCTGTTTTGTGTGGCCAGATTTTGGAGCAGCTCCCGAGGATCTTTCGAACCTCCAGCCCGATGGTGGCAACTAGAAGGAATCCGGGCTACGAGTGGGTTTTCTATTTTGTTTTGCTCACTCTATTGTAAAGTTATTCTTTTGAGGCGTTTAGCCGACGAGCACCTGTTAGCTCGATGCACTTTACTTACTGTCTGCCAACGGGCTGTAAACATGATTAACAAATCCTAGGGTTGATCATGTATGACTTAACTCTTGCTAGTCCCAGCATTTTGTACGACTAGCTTCATGATCAGCAGATATGTAATATTTGGGACGCCTTTTATTGTATATTTGGTGGTCAAACATCTTGTGATTATATTACTTGCTTGAGATTGAGACAATAGGCTTGACCATAAGAGACCGTTGGCTTGTAGTAAACCCTCATATCTAGACAGCCGTGACCGTATAGTTGAGATGTATTCTATTTCAATATACGTAGCTGGCTATGTACGCCCCCGCTCTCCAGTATCCTGGTTCTGGGACGTGACATATTGTGATTGGATTTCAATGCTATTGACTTTCATTCTTTAAACTTTTGATTTTGATTTTCTTTGAATAGTACTCTTTTATAGATGATTACTAGTTATCTTTATTTTATTTTTGATAATTACCAGTTTTCATATAGGATGGTAGACTGCCTTGCAGCCTTGATGATTTGTTATTTCTGTAACTTTTCTAGTTTAGCACTCCAGATTGCTTGTATGTTTTGATACCCTATGACCGTTTTGGTTTAGCATGACTAGTATACCAAGATAAGACTTTCAACTGTCACAGTATGCCATGACCCTGTATGCCATTCTTTTAAATTGCATGATTTAGATGAGCTTCTAAGACCATAATTGTTGGGGACGGGACTCTAGAAGAAGTACGACCATCTTAATTTCGAAGACGAAATTTTCTAATGAGGGTAGACTTGTAACACCCACTTTTCTAAAATGAGGGTAATTTTGAACTTTTATAAAAGTTTATTATTTAATAATAGAATTTATGATTTATGAGAATTTTTAATTAATTTATACTATTTAAAATTGGTGAATTATAATTTTGATGTGTTAGCTAGCGAACCCTAGAACTGTTGAGCCTAGAGACTAACCATGACCATGGGGACCTAACCATGTGATTAGAATGACTATTTATAACTTTTTAGGCTAAGGGTATTTTGGTCATTTTGTGACTTTTGAATTATATAGGATTTTGATTAATTGGTGAATTTTTAATTATTTTAATAATATTTAAATTGATGTATTATGATTTTGGTTATTTTTATATTTTAATAATTTGGGAAAATTTTATATTTTTAATATTATTTTTATTGGATTTGTTTAGTCGGGTTTGAGTTTCGTCTCGTTCCGACTTGTATTGTGACCCGAGTAGCTTAAACTCTAGATGAGACCCAATATTAAGTTAAGCATGACCCACAAAATCCAACATTTAAGTTAGTTAGTTAGACTAATTTTTATAATGTTAGAATGGTTAAGTTAGAGACTCAAAACTAGATCCTTTTGACTCCAAACTTGAACCTAGTCTAGACTTGACCATATGAGACTAGAGAGGGGCAATTAGGACATTTTCCATTAGCCCTGATGGACTCTTTATTGCAGCCACCTTTAGGGGAGAATGATTCATTTCATTCATTATAATCTTACCTCTTTTATTTTCCTTTTGTTCTTCCCTAATTTTAGAGAGCCTTTCCTTTGATTTGATCTCCAAATCAAGTCATTCCTTCACCAAATCTTTTCTCAATCATTTCCATTCTCCAAGGGAAGGGCTGCTACCAAGGATTGGAAGAGAAGTACAAGAAGGAGTGTCTACTTTGAGGGATCTTCGTATCGGAAGCCGTGTCCTAAAGGATTTCATTGGGATTCCACTCCCAATAGGTAAAATCCATCCTCTAAATCGATTTCCTTTTGCATATAAATTAGTTTTGAATCCGTAGGATCCATCCTCATGCATGTGTCCCCTTTAGATTCAAATTTGAGGCCATTTGGAGCTCTCTTGAGGATTTAGATATGTGTCTTGTGTCCTACTTGATAGATCCCAAATTAGGACACCCCATGTATAAAATTATGCAAGAAAATTAAATATCCAGAACATTCGGCTAACAGGTGTCGGTGGCTAAACGTCATGTATAAAATTGAAAATATCAGAGTGGTGGAGAAAAAAATCTACTAGTCCTCCGACGGCCATGTTTCTAGTATGCACATTCTTAGAGAAGTAAGCTAGATCCTCAGGGTCAGCTCCGAATAGCAAGTAGCACAAGTAAGCACATATGAATGAGACCTAGGCCACATGTTATAAATATATCATATCATCGAGACAATACGACATATTTACAACCAAACAAGGATAAAAGGTGCCAATATCGCACCGAGATAAAATACATCCTATAATCCTGGTCAGGTTAATGGCTTCTTCTTTGCAACTTTGGTCCATTGTCTATCGTAGAACAATAACCCAGTCCAAGAATCAAATAAGGATATGGGTTGGACCACGCACCAGGATAGTCCATGTTTCTCGGCTACTAATAGAAGAGACAAATCACAAGTAAGACAGTTTACATGCGGCCAATCAATCCTATAACTTTTTATATTTTTTTGGGTTATCCTAGTAATACTTATATGTAAGAATCCTCAGATGTGCACTTGTCAAAGCGACTAGCCAAACCAAATATAAAACAGTAACAGTGACAGTAAATAATAGATTGTAAGCGTCGGTCCTTTGCCAGGCCACTGGGCTAAGTAAAATCAGTAACAGTTTCAACCTTCCTATAGGGAGAAGCTGGCTCGGTTTCAGTACAGTAGTCAGATATTGTACTCCACTAAGGCGAATAATATACAGTATTCGTGGCGGTCAGCATGCACGATCTCGGGATCCTGTTTCCTCCCAATGCTTGAACCAATTCAAGTTGCTTAGTTGAACCCTATGTTGATATTGGAATCACATGTTGTGGTCACATGATGATCCTCCTAGATGTCGTACCTTGGTACGTGTACCATAAGTATGAATCTACTTTGGCTCATAGAGACCCAATAGATCCATTCTTAGTGTAATGCATCAACCAACAATCATCATGACATGCTAATGTTACTGACCATTTACCAGGACTGTATTGGGAATATGAATGTATTGACATAAACCACGTAGATTTCTTATGGCAGGTAGTAATAGCACTTCAGTGCTTACAGGAAATAGTACCTTGGTGCATACATATATAGCATCCCAGTACACACAGAAAGGTACTAGCACATATACATGTAATCCAGTCAGGAACATGGTCAACTCAAGAACATAGCCAATCAAGTGGTCACGAGAAATCTTGGCACTAAGTCAGACAGGCGCATAAGTCACATAGTCTTTTTTATCCGTAGTTTACTATTATTAGGACAGGAAATCAAGGCCATCAAGAGAAAGTAATAAAATCACCTAAAACACAATTCTAATCAAATAGACACATAGGGTCTCAGGAGCATGGGCTTAGCAGGGCACATGAACAAGCATAGGCTCATAAATAACATGCACATACACAACAAGCACATGAACACATTCAAGCGCATGGATACATCCAGGCGCATGAGGTAGACAGACGCATGGGCTAGTCAGGTCTAAAAAGAAAATAGGCGCATGAATATAGCAAGCGCATGAGCAAACATGCGCATGGAATAACCAGGCACATGAGAGAGCAAGTGCATGGATGTCCACACACATAGCAGACTAGCGCATGACAAATAATAGGAGCATAGCTGATGGAACTGGGATCTCTAGGACCACAGATTAATCCATGCGACGGAACTGTGCCCATGCAAGAAAGATAATTTGCCGCATAGTGGTTCCTCATCTATGCGCACATGACGGTTCCTCATCCATACGAAAAAATCATATTATCTCCAGGACTACAAATTGGTGTGCATAGCGATCGATAAGCATGAACATGTTTAAAGCGTGATCTAATCCTTTAATGGTGAAAACCAGGGTTCACGAATTATACCTGAAGGGATAAGAAGTAGATGATAGGTTCCAACAACCTTGATCGATCAACAACCTCAAAATCTTTTATCGTATTATAACGCCCCAGTCCCAAAATACATAGGATTAGGCGATCGTATACATGCCAGCTACGTATCGAGAGGACTCCAGCCCAGCTTGAGTACGTATAAGCTGTCATGGTGTTCTAATTTTTATCTATCAAACAACTACTATCAAACAACTATAAATCTATCTATCTCAATCCAAAGAATAAGTAAATCAGGAATGAACAATATATATTATGGTCTACAGCCCAATAACATACATGTTCGATTAGACTCGAAGAATGACATGGGTCTATAAAACTAAGCTAATAGCAGAGCATAAATAATGAATACAACATGAAAGTCAGATGAAGTACCTGAGTCGGATATAGCAATAACTCTATGAGCAGTGGGCTATCTCTACATGACCAATGACCTGCAGAGATCATCATGTCCTCAGGGGACTAATAAGGTACATAATATACATGTCAAGGTACAGATATGAAAAATATGATGTAAGAAATCTAATATATTCGGTCTACATGATATGCATGTGACAACATATACTAGAATATCAGACTTTGCCACTGAAGCTCACAAGCATCTCAGCATGCTATTGTCCTCGGTACCATGTTGTGGGACCAAGGACAATCAATCAATCAAAAAACAATAGCCATTACTCTTCTATAGAGATAAAGGTTCACAACAATAACATGTCATAATACAATAAATCTGATACTGTAGTCAAGTTCTTCCCACACCATGTCTAGTATCTATCAATGTCAAGTCCATACAGTCATTCATATAACAATAAACAATATAGTAAACTACTATGAAGTCAATACCATGAATACTCATGTCAAACTTCATATCATGAATGTGTCGATGTCCTGTGGTCATTCGTGTCAATGGACACAACAATAAGCACGCAATGCCTAATATTAATACTCAGTGTCATCATCATGACATTGGTACCCGTCTTCAAAACGAAAACTAAGTATTAACGATCCTAAGTCATGCTAATTCTAACAAAATAAATAATAAGAAATAAAATAAATAATGCATAACAAAGGCTTGGTACAATTGCCTGTAACCGCTGTCTGAGTGTATGCTTGACCAACTCCAATGTATTCTTAACTCCTGCCAAGTTCACCTATAATAGATATACTATTATTAATTCTATCTAATGACTTACCATATATATAGACTTTATTAATATCTATACCAACTAGTCGCCATAATGTCGTTACAATACTATACAACATATCAAGTACAAAATTTTCTTTTAAAAATAATTTATAACTAATATAAAATAATAATTTAATTTCTGAAAGATAGTTATAAATATTTTTATATCACTAATAATACTATTCTATTGGTGGAAACTCATGCACAATAGCCCTATGTTGATACTACATCATTAGCTTGGTAGGCGTCAATCCAATCAGTGCGATAGGTGTTGAGGTTAAGCAAGAATAAGGGATGAGCCTTTCACTAAGGCGCGTAGCGTTGGTCTACGAATACAGTAGAGACTATTTCACCAAGCGAGTCACAGGTATCTGACATATTCATACCTAATGATTTTCTACAAAGTGGTGATGAAACGTATAACTTGTACAAATCTTTCCATTTTCCAATTCGATCCGATCTATTCGTTTGTAGCGCTATTTACTCGATCGCAGACATTTCTGCAACACCTCTAAGAGAGGAATATATTTGGCCTACCAATTGAGTCCGACACAATAAATAATTAATAATAAATAATTTTGAAAAAATTATAGAATTTAGTAAGTAGTGTTTTTATCATCAAATCTTGCACAACAAATATTTTAGTAGAGGTATATGAAGTTTCAAAGCTTTTGGATACAAGGAACACATGATTATTGGACTTACGATTTTAGGGCAAATGTCAAGAATTTTAATAAACAATAAACAAACTCAAAAATCAGTAAAAAGATATGCGTTGAAAGCTCCAGATGTCTAATTTCTTACCAAAAATATTTATAAGATCGAATCAGCTCACAAATATGTGAAAATCTACTCGCAATAGATCTGGTCTATTCTTGATACCATGTCATAGAACGAAAGCCCCGAGAAAACCGTTTGGAACTGTGTGGAGGGGAACAATTGGACATGAAAATAGACACAAATATATTTCCATTAGTTTTGGTTTCACAAAAAGATGAGATCGGCAAATATACGAAACCCTAGATGCAAAATAGTATGCCTGATATGGCAAATTCAACACAAGTTCGATCGACTTCGGGTGCCTTCTGTACCTCGTACCGACCAAATTAGAGACTGAGGCTCCTCGGAAAGGTGTTGTGGTGTTAGGGGTGTCCTAGGGTCTAGATGATCGTGGTAGGATGGTCGAAAGAGGTCAGGGTGATGAGTTTCTGTTGGGTGGAAAGAAAAGTGTAAAAATAGAAAAAAAATTGGAGGGCTGCTCGGTTTTCTAAAAAATAATTATAGAATCCGTACAAAATTGGGAGAGGGATGGTTTAACATGAAAAGAGAAGATTTTGGGAGATTTTAGATTTGGTTTGGTGAGATTTGGAGGAGATTTGATTGTTTAAATCAAAGGCCTATCTCAAAGAAATTTGATTAGGTCCAAATTAGGAAAGTAGTTATAGAGTTTATTTAAAAATAGATTTAAATCAATATGAATGCCATTAGTTCATAAAAATCCAGTCTAAAATAAGTCTAGTAGGTTAGGGTACCCTATAATAGGCTCTAATAATCCGACTTGGACTAGTTATGGGTCGGTAAAATTTTTGTGATCGATTTGAGTCCAATATGTCAATAGTTTCGACTTATGTGCCATTTGAAAATAAATACGTAGTAGGCTCAAAATGGGTTAAAATTATATATTGGATCAAATGGTTTTGATCTACGTCGAGTCCCGAACTCAAGTTGGAAGTTAGTTCTAAAATTGCTGTAAATGGTCAACTGGCCTAAATTGACTCGAAGTTGTGCGAAGTCAAAAGAATGTTATGGAACAAATTTGGATGAGATATGATATATCAAATTGAAGGTGGACTTATCTAGAATTTAAATATGGAATTTGATTGGAGAAATCGATAGTAATTGTGCTTCAAAAATCAAAGCTACGGATAAGTACTACTATAGTCATTATTAACTTTAAAATATAATTTAATATTAAAATATCCATATAAAATAAATACAAATAATTAAAAATAAATTCCAAAAATCAGGAGGCTTACAACCTACCCACTTTAGAAAATTTTGTCCTCAAAATTAAAATAACACTACCATGCAAAATCTATAACATAACAACGATTAAGCTAAAGCTTATCGGAATCCGCGAATAGATGGGGATATTGCTCCCGCATGAAATCTTTACATTCCCAAGTAGATTCTTTTGGAGAATGGTGCTTCCATACAACACAAACCAATCTAATCGCCTGCCCTCTATGCGTCTTCTTTCTAGTATCCAGATACCAATTGGCGCTGCTCCTCGTATAACAGACTGGGTTCCGTTATGATCTTGATATGGTCTACCACATGACTTGGATCAGTCGCATACTTCCTCATGATTACGAGACATGGAATACATCCTATATTCCCTCTACTTATAGGGTAATGCAAGACGATATGCCCCTTCTCCAACATGCTCTATATTACCCAAGGGTTACAAATCTAGAGGTACGACTTCTATCTTGGCTCTTGAACCTTCTTCTATAACTAACCATAAAAAAATCACAATTCCTCCTAAACTCTATCAATCCTTAAACTATATACTATATTCCTTTAAGTTATCTCTCCAACTTTTATAGTAGTTCAATTAGCGAACCCTCCTTTCTACTTATAAGCAATCTGTACAATTCATACAAGTATGCCTATCTGCAAGGTAAAGGTTGAACTAGACGACTATTTAACCTATTGGTCATCCTTCTAGTCCTATCCTTTTATAGGTCATTTCAAGACTAGTTTTACCAGGTATAGAGATGATCGTCCATTCTACTTAGATCTTCTTACTCTATCTAGCACTCTGAGAATACTAACCATCTTGATACTATCATTAGATAATAATTTCTCTAGTACTTCTAATCTAAGCCCTATCTTAGTCCAAAGATAGCAAGATTTAGTCTATTTATTTCTAGGGTTGCTGGTTAGGGTCAGGCCTTATATCGTACTATATCCTAACTTATTCCTTGGGTGAGTATCCATGAAATTGTACCCACCTTAGCTATTTACCTAGTCCTGTGAAGCATGGAGTCATATCTTTGTCAAATAAAAATTCATACAACAATGGTTCTATACAGTCTTAGGTCTAGCCTTAAGTACAAGACTTACTAAGCCATTCTATTCATAACAAAACTTCCTAAAATCTACCACAAGGGGGTCCTATTTTCTTAAGGCGCTATAACTAATACCAAGTTTAACAACATGATATCCAAAATCGTATATCTAGTATTCAGGATAAATTTTATTCTTATTATCTAACAAATCTCTATGGATATGTAAACTTCTAATTTATTATATCTAGTTGGGCAGGTGTAGTAATGCCTATCAATCGACTAAAAGTGATTTTCTACCAACTAAAACTCCTATAAAATTGATTGCCACTCCATTCTAGTTGGTCTTTCTAGTATAGTTGTTCTACCCTACTCGTACATACCTTAGATTATCACCCTTGTACGAGGTATTTTACCAATATAGCTTCTATCCTACGATAAATTATAATCAAAGCTACCACAACTGGTATTGACATTGATGGAACACCTTGTTCATCAAATGCATAGATACAGCGGGTGCATCCGTCAATCCAAATGGCATCAACAATCTTGTATTGGCCTTTGAGAACTCCGAATATTATCCTCGGAATACCCTCTTTCCGGATCGTCACCTGATGGTATCCGATCCCAAGTCAATAAAAATATATATTTGCTTCTGTCAGCCGGTTGAACCATTCGATGGCAAACTATACTTCAAGTTACCATAACGATCTTGGGCTTCAAATGATCAATCAGTCTGAAATGACGATCACCAACTCATTCCAAAGTATAAACTACCTATCAGGATTTCCTAAGAATGAGACTAGCTAATCTTTAAAGTCATTATATAACTAATACTACCTTAAAGGTCATATATCTCGATTTCAACTAGTTCCCCACTTATGTGGCTTGGATTTTCTCTAATCGTCTCTCCTAACAATATGTTATTTTTACACTAAAATATGGTATGCTATGTCCTAACCCTTCTATGCGTGTCTACTAGGTAATATGCATGCTAATGCTAGATAATGCTTATATATGATTCCATGACAATCACTTACCTATTGACTAATCTTTTAGTCATGATTGGTCCTTTCAAGCTATTTCTTCTATTTATAAAACTATATCTAGTCTAACCTCGTCCTTGCCATTCTTCAAAAAAATATTCCTAGATCGACACCATGGCTCAACCTATCATCATGCATCATTTTGATTCATTTTCTTGATAAGAATCTCCCTAGTAAAAATCCTTCAGGTCACTGTTCGATGTAACTTTACATATCCATACCATCATGATTTCTATAGCCTTCAATAAACATTTTCTAAACCTTATTGCAACCTTAAAATGTATTTAAGGATTCTACAGTACCTTATCGAATCATCCTATCCATAACAAAACTTTTAAATTCTTTCAACTACAGGGAAACTGTATCTAACTCTAAAATTCTACCATATATTCCATCAGTTACTTCAATCATTATGATTGAGAAACATATCATACCTTCCTTTCTAAACCAAATAAAGCCTTGTTATTTCTCTATCTTATCTTTATCTATCACCTCTATATCATAGGTGAATGATAGCATGGGTGTAGTCCATTGATACTAGAGTCTCTCATTAGGGTTAAGTCTCCTATAAGTATTGTATTTTGTCAGTTTGATCTATCCAGTCTATCTAGTTGATGCGTCTATCCAAACCCTTACTACCTTAGATAACTAGTTCTTTCTTAAATATTTCTATCAACTACGTTATATCAAATGATGTAATATAATCCATATGGTTCATAAAGCACGAGTATTCGTCCTTCCGAAATAGAAAAAGACAAGCGTCCAAGATAGGGAGTTCAAGAAGGATGATCGTTCAATTATGAGTTCCAAAGGCGATGGATAAAACAAAAGAATTTTCAAAGCAATTGTGGATTGAGATCCAAATACATTATCCTATTGCTAGCTCGTTCGACGTATTAACGTAACCAAAACAATATGCTCTGACCTGCATGGGCCACACAAAATAACATGTAACGCCCGATTCCTGAAATACGTAGGACTAGAAGATTGTATACATGTCATCTATGTATCGAGAGAACTCCAGTCCAGCTCGATTACGTATAAGTTGTCTTGGTATTCTAATTTTTATCTATCAAACAACTATAAATATATCTACCTCAATCCATAGAATAAGTAAATCAGGAATGAACAATATATATATTATGATCTGCATCCCAATAACATACATGTTCGAGTAGACCTGAAGAATGACATGGGTCTATAAAACTAAGCTAATAGCAGAGTACAAATAATAGATACAACATGAAAGCCCGATGAAATACCTGAGTCAGATATAGCAATAGCTCCATGAGCAGTGGGCTATCTCTATATGACCAACTACCTACAGAGATCACCAGATCCTCAAGGGACTAGCAAGGTACATAATATACATGCCAAGGTACAGATATAAAAAATATAATGTAAGGCAATCTAATGTATCCGGTCTACGTGATATGCATGTGAAAACATGTTTAAAATATTAGACTTCGCCACTGAAGCTCACAAGCACCTCAGCAGGCTATTATCCCCAGTACCGTGTCGTGGGACCAAGGACAATCAATCAATTAATAAATAACAGCCATTACTCTTTTATAAGGATAAAGGCTCACAATAATAACATGCCAACTATAAGTTTGATATTGTAGTCAAGTTCTTCCCACCCCATGTCTAGTATCTATCAATGTCAAGTCTCTACAATTACTATAACAATAACAATAAACAATCTAGTAAACTACTACGAAGTCAATATCATGAATACTCATGTCAAATTTTGTATCAGGAACATGTCAGTATCCTGTGGTCATTCGTGTCAATGGATACAACAAAATGCACACAACGCCCAATGTCAGTACTCGGTATCATCATCATGACATTGGTACCCGTCTTCAAAAATCACACTAAGTATCAATGATCCTACGTCATGCTAATGCTAACAAAACAAATAATAAAAAAAATCTATAACCAAGACAAGGTACACTTGCCTGTAACCGCTGTCTGAGTGTATGCCTGACCAACTCTAATATCCTTGTAACTCCCTCCAAGTTCACCTTTAATAGATATACTATTATTAATACTCTATAACGACTTACCATATATATAGACTTTATTAATATCTATACCCACTAGTCGCCATAATGTCATTACAACATATCAAGTACCAAATTTTCTTATAAAAATAATTTATAACTAATATAAAATAATAATTTAATTTTTGGAAAATACTTATAAATATTTTTATATCACTAATAATATTATTCTATTGGTGAAAACTCAAGCACAATAGCCTCACGTGATACTACATCAATAGTACCACATTTGGCCTACTAATTGAGAACCGACACAATAAATAATTAAAAATATATAATTTTGGAAAAATTACAAAAATTAGTTAAAATAGTGTTTTTATCATCAAACCTTGCACAACAAATATTTTAGTAGAGGTATATGAAGTTTCAAAACTTTTGGATACAAGGAACACATGATTATTGGAGTTACGATTTTACGGCAAATGTCAAGAATTTTAATAAATAATAAACGAATTCAAAACTCAGTAAACAAATCTGTGTTGGAAAGCTCTAGATGTCTAGTTTCTTACCAAAAATATTCAGAAGATCAAATCGGCTCAAAAATAGGTAAAAATTCACCGCAACAGATATTGTCTATTCTGGACATCCTGTCATAGAATGAACGCCTCGAGCAAATCGTTTGGAACTGTATGGAAGAGAAATTGGATATAAAAATAGACACATAGATCTTTTTATTAGTTTTGGTTTCACGAAAAGATTAGATCAGCAAGTACACAAAACCCTAGATATAAAATAGCGTACCTATTGTGGCAAATTTAGCACAAGTTCGGTCGACTTCGGGTGGCTTTCGTACCTCGTACCTGTAGTGTCCTGTCCCGCTCAGTCAATCGGATGAATAAAAAATGCCAACGGCGTTTGGACTTAGCCATGCAACGGCTTGCTCGAAGACCCGTACAGTCGAGGTGACTCCTCGTTAAGGTGGGTGGCTTCGGTGAACTTGCCTCAGCTTGGCCTTCGCACAAATAAAACCAAAGTTTTTAAATACACAAGTAGGCTTGATAATAAAAGAGGTGAATCCACATAGCTAAGGGAATAATCCCAAGTGGGGTCGAAATGAGTAAGAATATGGTCTGGTCCCACGGTCGGCTTACAAGTGTTGCACGTCGTGCTTTCAAAATGACACTCGGTCCTTCGCCCTACGGCTTGCGAGAAAGAAAGTTGGTTTGAGTTGCCACAAAGTTATGAACTGAGCCTAAGTCATAGACGTCGCACGCATAAATGCTTGATAAAGCATGCACGGTCCCATTGTTTGATACTTATCAATTAGCCAAAGTGTCCCTTAAGTCTTAGTACGTATTTCTACGATGCAAGACTTGGCATAACCTTTGCTCATCCCAATAGTTAAGTTGTTGCACGATTAATTTAGACAAAAGTTATGCTGGGCTATCGAAGTCATAGCAAGCACTGTCCCATGTTTTCTGTGGTTTTCAAGTCACATAGTCCGAAGATCTCAAGGCTCATCATATAAAGTATGACTTGGACGATAGTGTCGCATAGAACACAAGTCAGTCTAAGGCATGAGACATGGCCGATTCAAGGAAAAGTTAGCCACGGTCTATGAAAAATACGTTTTGTTCAAGTTATGCTTGAAGGCTATCAATTAGCCATTCATGAGTTGAGTCAAAAAGAGTAAGAAAATACTAAAAATATGTCTGCCAGTCGCCGAGGAAATATAACGGGACCGTAGGTCAGTCGTCGAGGCAACCCTGGTTTGGGCTCTGCAAAAGAAGTTGGAAAAGTAAAGAAGTGAAGCAAATGAAGTAAGTTGTAATGGTTAGGTCGTGCACTTACGTTGAGTCTAGAAGTCCACATAGGTGCATGATCATTAGACAACTTGTCGACAAGGTTTCACACCCTCGATTCAAAAACTTAGGACCACAGGACCGTATCGGCCTAGGAGGGAAGAAAGGTAGTTGAGCTGGATTGTACCGCTCAGGCGATTCTAGGCCTTCGACGGGGCTCGATACCCGTGTCGAACGTCTTATCTATGCCAAACTACATGTCTAAGTAGGCCTGGGGGGCCGTGACCTTTCATATAGATAAGTTGGTGTGCTAAGCGGCAATCCGTATACACGGTGTCGGTCGAATAAAAGAAAGTGCAAGCACGGCACAAATGGAATAAAGATGGTATGCATGGTTGCAATATAAGTCTTAAGAAGCCTAAGATTTGGCTATAGAAAAGATGCGTGCTTCGGGACAAAATGTGGCATCGAGTAGTAAGTCATTGGCATAGAGTTGCATAAGTCAGACTTGAGTCGTTTTGAGTTAAGTCAAGAAGGGCCGTAAGGCAAGTTTGGTTAAGTCATGCTAAGTTGCGAGGCATGGCCTCGATATTGAAGCACGAACCAAGTCGATGACATGAATCATGTTGTTGCATCCCAAAGTATGGGCCATAAGGCAAGCATGAGTCGACACATTGATGTTGCAAGCATGAGAAAGGTCTAGAGGCAAGGTATAAGTAAGTTGTTGGTGTAAGGCATGATGATGGTCTAGAGACACAAAATAGGCTAAGAGTTTATGTCCTAAAATTGATCCTAAGTCAAGAATAGAAAAACAATCATAAAGGGATTATGTTGCACAAAGTAAATGAACGTGTTAGTTTTGTATGGGTAGGCGAGGAGCTCACTCCACCAGTATAGTTAAGTATTGACACCCATAAAGTTTTTATGTGCATACACAGGTAGAAGCTCGTTGTCGCAGAGTTCGCTTGGATGCGTCGAGGCATGGAGTCCCTTGGCGTTTCGAGGCATGCGGCCACATGGAGTCTGGACTTATATGGGACATAATGTATGGACATCGCCTATCTGAAACATCCGCTGGCTCGTCAAATTTTACTAAAAGATGAGAGAGAGCTGAGTGACTTGTAATCAGAGTGAAAAATGAGCTTGAGTGATTGTAATCATGGCCTCGTACCACAATTGTAATCTTTGTTTCAATATCAATAATGAGCATTTTGAATGACTTATGTTTTGTTTCAAGTTTCTGCTGCTGTTTGTTCAATATTTTTGCTTGGGACTTCTGTGCGACGATCCCGTCGCAGGCTGCTGTATCTGCCGTTATGAAATCGTCTTGTACAAGTGCAATCTAGGCTTGTACGGCATCACGTCTTAGCGAGGAAGATCGGTCCTACGGGACCGGGGCATGACATAATGAAATCAGAGCACGACTTTACATCCTTGGACTTTTGATTGAATTCTTTAACTCTGATGTTCCACAAGCTCTGAAGTTGTTTTTGCAAATCGATATTATTGGTGCTCTCTCTCGAATGTCCTACGGGATGTCCATATAATAAGTCTATATATTTTAAAAAGTATCACGAAAGAAAATTTGGTTGAACAAAAGTTCAAGTAAGAACAGTTGGCTAAGTCGGACTGGGCATATACACCAAGAGTTTTATCGACCCTAGCAAAGTCGAGTACGAGATTCAATTGTGTTGAACAAGAATGTGTTAGACTCGATTGAGTAAGTAGGATGACTATCGATAGGGGTGTAATCAGACGATGTTATCGTCGATGCGATATAGATAAACATGCTTGGAAATTGAGGAATGGTTCGAACAGAGATTCGAATTAATCGATTGTGAATCGAATGAAAGTTTTGAGGAATTATCGAATGACTTCATCCATGAGTAGCCTCAAGAATGTCAATCGACTGAGGACATGGGGTGCCAATGAGTCTATCAGCAAGCGTCGCATGTATGCAAAAGCCTTAGATTGTGTATTATTGAGTAAGTTATAAACTTAAATATCTTGGCGGGTTGATTCGAACGAATTAGAAATAATGCACATTGGATTGGGATTGCACAAGTACAAATGCAGAAATGATTGAGTAGGTAAAACTGAATCAATGAAAAGTTAAGGTGTACAAACGAATAACTCGATCGAGAAAATCAATATGAATTGTATACGATAAAAAGTTAGTACGATTAGAAGTTAGCGTGCATGGAAATGAATCGAGTATTTGAGAATGACTCTCAAGATTGGAATAGATGTTGTTCAATGATTTGAGTTAGCATAGATCGATACATTTTGAGAAAATATGTCGCTCGATAACTTAAGATAGAAGGATGAATGTACGTGATTTTGGATTTGAATGAATTATGTAAATGATTCGAGGGATAACGATCGAATTGATCTTGAATGTCGAGGAGATTATCCAGTTCGGACAATAGCATCAGTTGCATGACTCGAAATTCGTTGCAATAAAGATCGTCAGGTTACGTATAGCATCGATGGTATTGAGACGTATCAAAGATCGATATGCGATAACTCGAGGGTACTTTAATTCAAAGAATGACGATCGTGTAAAGTGTTATTGTTTCGATGGATGCTATGTTTATGATTTTGATTGAATGAACATTTGGATGAAACAAAAGTATCTTGATTGCTTCGACGATAACCACAATGTCGATGTTCTTGTCTTGCGCGAACGCAACTCCAGCCTCGCACATACGTCACGTCGAATTTAGGACGATCATTCCACATGAGCCCTGACATGGTAATTCATGTCGCAGGAATAATCGAACTCGAAAAATCAGGGCATGGCAATTTGGATTGCTTCGACTTATAGTTTGATGCAATGGTAAATTTGAGGATTATTCGAATTTGTGATTGATGATTGAGTAAAACTTGAGGATTGAAAAGATCCAATCTGCGTATCAAAAATGAATTAGTCTAGACTCAAAGCAAGTGTTGCGTTCCGATAAGAAGGATTATCCTGAGAGAATGCATGGTAATTTCATATCCCGTATGGAAGATCGAACTTGTGTGAGATTAGGGCGTAACATTTTGTTAAGCTTGACGAACTTGTGATCGATTACGTGCATTATGATAAACGACTTAGGGATATGGAATGAGAATTATGGTTTAGCGAAAAATTGGTCATAGCATGCTTGACTTGGGAAGGATGGATCGGTAGATTATATCAAAGTGTTCGAAGAGATACACTGTACAAATTGTTTTTTTGGACGAGCGCTATTGATATGTCGAAGAAATGGTTAAACAGAACTTACCATAGGATGGCTTTGCTGAATGACTCGGACCCTTTGGACTAAGTATTGCAAGTGCAAATAGGAGAAATCTATGCTCGAAGTTTAGAAATCAGAGTGATGTGAGCTCGGGTAGAAAATCCTACACTATCAACTTTGGTTTGATCTTAGGATGGGGTCAGTATTGATATTATCGTTTGGGAACTATGATTTCAATACTGACGGATGACTTTAGCCTAGAGACATAGCCTAGCAGTTAGGCAGGGAGACACCACTCATGAGTCTTGGCTGAATGCATATATTTCAGGGACGCTTGAATATGTGCACAATCCGACTCGAGTGGAAATGGCAAATTTTCTATCATGAGGCTTGGCTTAAATACATGTGTTTTAGGGACGCTTGTAATATGTGCACGATCCAACTAAGTGATACGTTGAATTCAATAAGACCAAAGAAACTGAGAGTATCGAGGATTTTAAAATCGTGTTTCGAAGAAATATTGATGGCAGTGCGATCATTAGATTTGAGACAAACTTGAATGTTGGTTGATCGGGTGGTTTACCTAGAACTGAGATTTTTCGTGTGCGCGACAAGTGTAAGTTACCCAAGTCGAGATATAATTATTCGTGTCAAAAGATAACCAAGGCACAAGCGTGGCTCGGATTGAAGAAACGTATAGGAGGAATGTGTACGAAAATCATGGGATGTTGAATCAAGTTATAAGTCGATAAGTATACTCAGTTAGTTTCGAGGTCAAAAATTTTTCTGAGTGGTGTATAATGTAGTTCCCCATCCCGCTCAGTCAATCGAAAGAATCAAAAATGCCAATGGCGTTTGGACTTAGTCATGCAACGGCTTGCTCGAAGACCCGCACGGTCGAGGCGACTTCTCGTTCAGGTGGGTGGCTTCGATGAACTTGCCTCAGCTTGGCCTTCACACAAATAAAATAAGTTTTCAAATGCACAAGCAGGCTTGATAATAAAAGAAGCGAATCCACATAGATAAGGGAATAAGCCCAAGTCGGGTCGGAATGAGTAAGAATATGGAAAGGTCCCACGGTCGGCTTAGAAGTGTTGCACGTTGTGCTTTCAAAATAACACTCGGTCCTTTGTCCCGCAGCTTGGGAGAAGGAAAGTTGGTTTGAGTTGCTATAAAGTTATGAACTTAGCCTAAGTCATAGGCGTTGCATGCATAAATGCTTGATAAAGCATGCACGGTCCCATCGTTTGATACTTATCAATTATCCAAAGTGTTCCTTAAGTTTTAGTGCATATTTCTACGATGCAAGGCTTGGCATAGCCTTTGCTCGTCCCAACGGTTATGTTATTGCACGATTAAATTAGGCAAAAGATGTTGGGCTATCGAAGTCATAGCAAGCACTGTCCCACATTTTTTACGGTTTTTAAGTCACATAGTCCCATGATCTCAAGTCTCGTCATATAAAGTATGACTTGGGCGATAGTGTCGCATAGAACACAAGTCAGTCTAAGGCACAAGCCACGGTCGGTTGAAGAAAAGTTAGCCACAGTCTATGGCACATGAAGAATACGTTTTGTTCAAGTTATGCTTGAAATCTATCAATTAGCCATTCATGAGTTGAGTCAAAAAGAGTAAGGAAACACTGAAATATGTCAGCCAGTCGCCGAAGAAATATGTCGGGACTGTAGGTCAATCGCCGAGGCAACCCTGGTTTGGGCTCTGCAAAAAAGAAGTATGGAAAAGTAAAGAAGTGAAGCAAAGGAAGTAAGTTTTGATGGTTAGGTCATGCACTTACGTTGAGTCTAAAAGTCCACGTAGGTGCGTGATCATTAGACAACTTGTCGACAAGGTTTTGCACCCTCGATTCGGAAACCTGGGGCCACAGGACCGTATCGACCTAGGAGGGGAGCAAGGTAGTTCAGCTGGATTGTATTGCTCAGGCGATTCAAGGCCTTCGACAGGGCTCGCTACCCGTGCCATACGTCTTGTCTACGTCAGACTACACGTCTAAGTAGGCCTGGGGGGCGTGATCTTTTATATAGATAAGTTGGTGTACTAAGTGGCAATCCGCATGCACGGTTTCGGTCAAATAAAAGAAAGTGCAAGCACGGCACGAATGAGATAAGATGGTATGCATGGTTGCAATGCAAGTCTTATGAAGCATAAGATTTTGGCTATAGAAAAGATGTGTGCTTCGGCACGAAATGTGGCGTCGAATAGTAAGTCGTTGGCATAGAGTTGCGTAAGTCAGACATGAGTTATTTCGAGTTAAGTCAAGAAGGGTCGTAAGGCAAGTTTGGTTAAGTCATGCTAAGTTGCGAGGCACGACCTCGATATTGAAGCACGAACCAAGTCGATGACACGATTCATGTTGTTGCCTCCCAAAGTATTGGCCACAAGGCAAGCACGAGAATGGTCTAGAGGCAAGGCATAAGTAAGTTGTTGGTGCAAGGCATGATGATGGTCTAGAGACACAAAATAGGCCAAGAGTTTATGTCCTAAAATCGTTCCTAAGGCAAGAATAGAAAGACAATCATAAAGGGATAATGTTGTACAAAGTAAATGAACGTGTTGGTTTTGTATGGGTTGGCGAAGAGCTCACTCCATTAGTACAATTGAGTAGTAACACCCATATAGTTTTCAAGTGCATGCACAGGTAGAAGCTCGTTGGCACGGAGCTCGCTTGGATGCATCGAGGTATGGAGTCCCTTGGCATTTTGAGGCGTGCGGCCACATAGAGTCTGGACATATACGGGACATAATGTATGGACATCTCCTATCTGAAGCATCTGCTGGCTCGTCAAATTGTACTGAGAGATGAGAGAAAGCTGAGTGACTTGTAATCAGAGAAAAAAGTGAGCTTGAGTAATTATAATCATGGCCTTGTACCACAATTGTAATCTTTGTTTCAATATCAATAAAGAGCATTTTGAATGACTTGTGTTTTGCTTCAATTTTTTGTTGCTATTTGTTCAATATTTCTGCTTGGGACTTCTGTGCGATGATTCCGTCACAAGCTATTGTAATCGGCCGTTATGAAATCGCCTTGCACGAGCGCAATCTAGGCTCGTGCGACATCACGCCTTAGCGACGACTATCGGTCCTACGGGATCGGGACGTGACAGTACCAACCAAATTAGGGGCTAAGGCTCCTCGGGAAGGTAATGGGGTGTTAGGGGGTGTCTTAGGGTCGAGATAAAGGTGGTAGGAGTGTTGAAAGGGGTTAGGATGATGAGTTTCTGTTGGATGGAAAGAAAAGTGCAAAAATAGAAAAGAAATTGGAGGGCTCCTAGATTTTCTAAAAATAATCATAGAATCCATGCAAAGTAGGGAGAGGGGCTAGTTTAACATGAGGAGAGAAGATTTGGGAGATTTTAGATTTGATTTGGTTAGATTTGGAGGAGATTTGATGGTTTAAATCAAAAGTTTATCTCAAAGAGATTTGATTGGGTCCAAATTAGAAAAGTAGTTATAGAGTTGATTTAAAATAATATGACTGCCATTAATTCATAAAAATTCAGTCTAAAATAAGTCTAATAGGTTAGGGTACCCTATAATAGGCTCTACGAACCCTACTTGGACTAGTTTTGGGTCGGTAAAATTTTTGTGATCGATTTGAGTCCAATATGTCTATAGTTTTGACTTGTGTGTCATTTGAAAATAAATAGCACATAGGAACTCAATTGAATGGCACACCATTGACATATGCTTATTAGTCTCAAAATGGGTCAAAAATTATATATTAGGTCAAATGGTTTTGATCTATGTCGACTCCCGAACTCAAGTTGGAAGTTAGGTCTAGAATTACTGTAAATGGTCAACTGGCCTAAAATAACCTGAAGTTGTACGAAGTCAAAAGAATGTTCAAGAACAAATTTGGATGGAACATGGCATATCAAATTGAAGGTAGATTTGTCTAAAATTCAAATATAAAATTGGATTGGAGAATCGATAGTTGTTGTGCTTCAAAAATCAAAGGTACGGGTAAGTACTACTGTAGTCATTATTGACTTAAAATATAAAATAATACTAAAATATCCATATAAAATAATTAAAAATAAGTTCTAAAAATTTGGGGGCTTATAACGCCAAGGTCAAGGTTCTACGAACCCTATTATTATACTTGCACCATGATAACGCCAAGGTCCTAGGTTCTACGTTATCATTCTATATTTTCGGCATTGCTACGTTATTTTCTTTCAGTTCAGCAGACTTGTATTTGATTACATTCTCTTTACTATGGTGACGGGTTATTTTCTCCGTTCATTTATTACTTATCTTTACTGCTGGACAGTTGACATTATTATTATTATTTTTGGACTTGGATATCATGTGTCTTGATTATTCTACGTGGATGAGATTTAGGACTGCACCCTATGATCCGTGACATGTTGTTATCATGATTTACAACTTATGTATTTCGCTAATGGGCTTGTTATGAGATTTGGCCCATTGGTGACGTGCTGCTGGCATGTATTCGTATACATGGTCCTACGTATTTTGGGACTGGGGTGTTATATATTTTTGTAGTGGCCCATACAGGTCTCAAACCTGTAACCTTGGCATTATCAGGGCGCACATGACAGTTCCTTATCCATGCGACAAAGTCCTAGTATCCCCAGGACTGCGAATTGGTGTGCATATCGATCGATAACCATGGACATGTTTAAAGCGTGATCTAATCCTTTAATGGTAGAAACTAGGGTTCACGAATTATACCTGAAGGAATGAGAAGTAGATGACAGGTTCCAACAACCTTGATCGATCAGCAACCTCAAGATCTTCTGCCATATTCCTTCCTCGGGTTGGACATCGTGTGGGCGACGATCTTCCAACCTTTTTCTTCTCCTCGGTTGTCCTTCCTTTGTCTTCTTTCGTGAAGAACAATTTTAGAGAAAGATGCTTCGTTCGATGCATATGACGGCTAGAGAATAGAGGGTATATAAGCTACAGTAGGTATCGTGAGAAGAAATTAGGGTTATATCTCCTAACGGATCTAAGCATCTCATCTCATGTTCAATAGTCCGAACACACAATCTAGGCCCATTAACAATAGCTCGGCCCGTAAAGAGCTATTATTGCACTACCTTTGTAATCCTAAATTACGTTTATAGACTCCTTCTTATTATATGCATATTAGTCTTCCCATGTTAAGATATCGAATGTCCGTCGATCAAAATAAGTTATCGGCAACTGTATTGATCAACATATTTTTATCCTTAAGTAGTACCACTCAACTTTATTTGTCATATCGGATATAATCTAGCTGCAGGGTCTACATGACAATATTTTTGAGCTCATTAAGGGGACATCATCAACCCGATATATCGGAACATAGATTCCTTTTATAATCAATAGCCCATTATACACACAATCTTATTAGACAATTTATAGAGGTTGTTGACCCATAATGAATCTTACTCTTTTATGAGTCAAAATAATGCACAATACATATACACTTCGATTATTATATCCAGATTAAGAGCACAAGCATCTATTATAACTGAGGGATTTGTTCCCTTATGTAGTCAGTACTAAAAGAACAACCTCAAGTGGTTCTGTTCAATACACACAAAGAGCACTGGTGTAAACCTATAGTCAAGATAGACTAATACTATATTACACTACAACCATACCAATGACTTGTCCAAATCCATCTAGGTTATTGTCACGCCCCGATCTTGCATAGTCTTTTCGTCCTCGCTTTGGACTCTATGGAACCGTTCGTCCTCGCTTGGACGTGATTTCGTGCAAGCCTAAGTTGTACTTGTACAAGGCCAAGACCAGTACAATAACAAAATAGACAAGATAGATAATAATGTAGCAAAATATAATATAGATGTTTAAATTTAGCAGTGGACACATTGCATAATGTAATGAACACAAGGTAGCAGAAACATATTCTCTTTATTGATATCTTTTGAACAGATTACAAAGCTCTTATTCTCTCTGATACATACCATACTTGGCTTACATTCACTCAGAAAACTTTACAGAAGTACAATGATCTTGTTCCATACATTACATCCCTTTATATACAAAACCAACTATTTGAAACAGATGACCATCTCTTGGATAGAAAACCCATCTTTGTATCTCTTCTGATTTCTGGCTCCTGAGGATAAGGCTCGACTATCGCTTTGGACTATCTATTTCGATGTATCCTGCACCTGTGTGCAGACCGATGGTAGGTCAGTACATCAACATACTGGTGATGTGAACAAAGGTTACACCGTCTGAAACGATCACTAATTCATTTATTGAGAAAACATTTCTTACGGCATTGATCTTACTACTTTTACCTATGTTTATTTCATATAGCACAGAGTCATATTACTTCTTTTGAATTTTTTTTGAAAAGTAGAATATCATTTCTTTGTTTCAAGCCAACTATCAGGTCAATTCTATGTACTATACTACTCAGTTCAATTCAGACATGCACAACATGTTTCATGAGTCATATTCATTTATTTTGCAATATATTTGCAACAATTCATTCTTTGGGTCATAGCAATTCATTGATTCAGAACATATTCATTTGCATAACATATAATTCTTTAGGGACAAAAGCAATATTTTATATGGGACAGATATTCATAAGAGCATTTTATGATAAAAACGTAAAGCATTTACGGACATCACTTATTCAATAATTCTTCCCCATAGCCGACGATCCATTCCTGCACATGACAAGGATTAGCATACACATAATATAACCAATACATGTTTTATGTTCGTCTCTCCATTGTTAGCTCTTAGCAAAATCATTATCGACACATGTAGACTCGATTTAGCAACTGTGACTCTCCGGTTCAGCTCTGCACCAATCAACGCTTATCTATATCGTGGTCCATGGGTCATTCCCTATAGTTAGATGCAGTGACTCTGGGGTTCATCTCATCGCTAGTGGACACTCTGTACACCCCCCTGATTGCGAGGTCTCTTTTACCTTAGGCTGTTCCTCTATTCCTCTCGGGCCGAGCGGTTCCAGTACTCCAGAATCGGTCGTGGAAATCTATACTTGTGCACAAGTTGTCCATGACCAATACATGAATGCAACACTATCAGATAAACTCTAGGATGCACACATTGTCAGACAGCAATCATATTTCATCTATTTTCTTCTTTTCATATAACCGAGCCAGTAGCTGTACTATTTTCTCTATATGGACAATCCGTATCATCTCTTTTAACAACACAATGTGCCTTATTGTTGTTTATATTTATTGTCATGTTTAGTGCCCCTCTATTGTATGCTATAAACATGACAATAACTATAAACAATAAGCATGACAATAACTATAAACAACAAGCATGAACTCTACTCTTGATAGCTTATAATTCAGGGACATATGAGCATTCTATTTTCTCTTCTTATTAAGCATGTCAACCGATCATTGTTTTGAGGCAACATTCTAACTTTAGCATGCAAGCTTCTTTTATCTTGTTTAACATAGCAAAGGGTTCGATTATTTAGCAACATGCATATTTTCATATCAAAGCATACATGGTCATCGTGCTAGCATTCTCAACGTTTACGGTCTTGTTCTTAACAATAAGCATCCAAAATCACAGATTCTTTATTAGGCGTGAGATGAATCAGAAAGCATAGTCCTTGTCCACAGACCCAGCGTAGAAGCGTAAATAAATTTTGAAGACAAAGTCAAGGAAGTTGAAATATTTACGCAAAGACAGTTCCATATTAGACTTTACGCAAGGGTCAAACTGGGTCAAACTCAAAACTCTACGCAAGTCTTAAATTCAGATTTTACACGAAGAATGAGCTGTCCATGCTGTTTACTCGAAGAATGAGCTGTCCATGCAGTTTACGCGAGGAATGAGATGTCCATGCTGTTTACACGAAGAATGAGCTGTCCATGCTGCATTAAATGCACAAAGATACTGTTCTGACAGATTGATTTTCTGACAAATGATTGCACAGAAGCCGAGAGGGTTATTATTTAGCGTGCCAATGAGCTGCTTTACGCTTGAAGAACAGCTTCCTCTTTACGCATAAGAGTTATTTGAGCTTTTACGCTCAAGGCTATTCAGCTACTCTTTTTGCGTGCGTAGAGTTTATTTGAGCCTTTACGCTCAAGGCTATTTTCTTAACCATTTTACGCAGGAAGCTTACTTTGAGCTATTTTACGCTCGGACATGTTTAAACAACATTTTTTTATGCACAGTTTGTCCTGATTATATGGGAACATGGTTTTCTGACGTGTCCTGCATGCCACATTTCTCGAAGAACGTATGTACGCGCTCTCCTTATTTTATTAGATTATGGGACATGTGTTAACTGGCGTAGAGGCTAATTTTTGTACGTGGGTGACAATTATCCTAACAGCCTGCGTAGAGACCCTATATTGATGCTTTTTACGCACAGAAGACAAGTCTATATAAAGACTTATTTTTTAAGAAAAAGAAAGAAGCTTTTTGGAGATCAGATACTTTCAGAGCATAGTGATTTTCTAGAGTATTTCTTTTCAACTTTTTTCAAGAACAGAGTGAAGAAAGGCAGAAAAGTATTCGACTGTGCTAAAGATATCGATATATTCTTTTATCAGCTTTATCCTCATAGCTCCATGCAAAGACCCCCTTCAAAGTTTTCAAATTTTTCTAATATTTGAAATACTTTGAACAGAAGCGTAAAGTTTGGGATATCCAACAGTCATCAGCGTAAATTTAGGGATACCCAACAGTCACCAGCGTAAAGTTAGGGATACTCAACAGTCATTTCAAGAATTCGAATCACCCTTAAGTTTCCTATAAATAGGACTTCTGTTGAAGAGAGAGAAATTTACTCATCTCTCTTCATTCCTTATTTTTATCTTCACTTATCGTTCAAATCCTTTCGAGTGAATGGCACCCAAGAGCAAAGCCGCCGCCTCAACCAAGGGAAAGAAACTTGCCTCTTCATCGTCGACAAGATCATCGGAGGAAGTTTACGCCGCCGCAGCACCATTGGGAAAAAACGTCGATGAGACCCCAAAGACCAACCCAAACGTGGCTCCGGCCATGATAGGTAGAAACCCTATTTCGAGCAAAGATTGCGTTGGAGAAGATGACCCAAGACCAAACGGAAAAATACGTTCACGTTATACGTGCCAGCGTAAAATCAAAAAATATGCTCACGTTATACGTGCCAGCGTAGAACTTAAAAAATACGCCCACGTTATACGTGCGAGCGTAAAAACTGAAAATACGCCCACGTTATACGTGTGAGCGTAAAAACTAAAAATACGCCTACGTTATACGTGCGAGCATAAAATTGAAAAATACGCAGGTCAAAAGACTATATGTTTTTCACATATAAAACTTTATTCTTTTGAACAGAAGCATAAAACCAAAAATACGCTCACATTATATGTGCGAGCGTAATCACTGAAAATATGCAAGATTGTATTCTTCACACGTAAAACTTTATTCTTTTGAACAGAAAAAAGTACGCATAAAAAATTTCATTCTTAGACTGTGTAAAACTTTTGCCTAAAACAAATTCTCTTAAAAAACAGAGAACTTTTTACGCGTAAAACTCATGTATAGCCATTTGTGTAGAGTTTGAATTTTGCATAAAGTTCATACTTAAATTCTTTACTAACTTGATTTTTCTTGTTGAACTTCTTTTACAGTGGACTTGGGGGCCCATCCTCTCTCTGAGGTGTTTGGCTCACCGGCTGGCATTCTGGGATCAAATTATTTGGAGAATTTATCCTATGTTGAGTTTCGGCAAATCGACAAGCATTATCCCCAAGAAAGACATCAATTGATAGCTGCTCAAGAAGATAGAATGTTGTTGTCTCTGATGAACGGAGAACTATTGACATCACTGGATGGCCAGCATTATCTGAAGCCTGCATTCATATTCGGGGATGCAATTGACTTCAAATCTCAGACAAACCCTAAGAAGGAATCTTGGGTGTTCAAATTTGGGGAAAGTGCGATGTATCTCCCAACAATGCCAAGAGATTATCCCCTTTCCTCTTTTCTTCATGCTACTCATCCGAGACGGATGATCTGGAATCTGACTCCCAACAGTCATGGAAGACCGGAAAGAATCATATTCAAGAGAGATGAAAACCAGATAGGCTACCACTCAAGTACTCCCAGTGGTAGTGTCGTTCCTTTCTCAGGCTTATTGCCTGGATTTACACCAAGTGAGGGCTCATCTCTGATCCAACCAGTGCAGATACCAATGTTTATAAACAAGTTTATGAGCACCTCAGTAATATATCCCCAGGTCAACCCTAGGCTTCCAGGGTGGATGACTCCTCACAACAAAAACTGGGTTCAACTAAGTTCTTGGATCATAAAGAACTTCGAAACAGAACTAAAAGCCATTGGATTATTAGAAGCGGTAGCCTCCACAAGTCAAGGCATACCTATAAACAATAATCTGTTCTTAGCTCTGATGGAGTTGTATATCATCTCGACAGGAACTTTTGTAATCCCAATTGGCGAAATGGGTTTTGCACTTCATGAGATGCAATTCATCTCCAAGCTACCAATGGAGAAAGTTCCATATGAAGAGTACGTTCCCTCCAACCAAGAACTAGCAGAGATCAGCAAGAAAAATCCTCGTTTAGTCGAGGTATACCAAGAGCTGATGTGCCACTATTTGATCTGCACCACCATGTATGAAAGTGGATCAAATTTGGCATACATCAATAAATGGACAACATATCTATTCTACCATAAGAATAGAATATCCAAGGAAGATAAGGAAAGATTTTAAGACAACAAGGCTCAAACCATCAACCCTTGTTCAATAATTCCTGCTGATTTGATAAACAATTGGATGATCACATATAAGTCTCCGAACAAGTATTTGGCCACCAAGACCGGAGAATTCCCTGCGGGGACTGAAACCTTGAGCTTTTTGAAGCATGGAAGTCGAAAGCTCTCAAATAAAGCCTTGATGGTGGGCTTTCTTTCCCTGTGGCTACGAAAATGGATCTTACCAGGGACCGGTACAGTCGACAAGATTCATCGAAACGTACTTTGGCTAGCAGTACGTTTGGTATTCAAGGCGAAACTCAGCCTATTACCGGCAATGGTGTGTCGGATAAATGCGGGTTTGCGAGCGTTTGGTGAAGAACTGATCAATAATGTTCCTTACCGTAAAGATTTCCCTAGGGTGGAGATGCCCTATACCTATTTAATGGGCTGGTTACTGCATCACAACTGCAATTTATTGCCACCAGGCCCGAAAAATGATACGGAGGTATTCCTCCAGAAATTTAGTAAAGCCACGTGGAATGCGACTTCAGTGACGGATACCCGGGCAGCACTGAATTTCTCGTATGGTTAGAATTTTTTCTGCACAAGACCACCAGTTCCAGCCGACTGCTTCGGTGTGCAATTTGACGACGTGGGTCGAGAAAGGACTGAGATACCTGCGTCAGTCTTTAATTGGCTAATATGCATTAGACCCTCACATCTGATGTATAGAATAGAAGACAATTGCATTTTCGAACCGTATCTTCCCAGCTGGTTCTATAACGCCCCAGTCCCAAAATACGTAGGACTAGGAACGTAGACAAGCCAGCTGTATTCATACGAAGTATACTCCAATATATAGAAACCTCATATGAATACATAAGCTGTAAAATGCAGTAGATCCATAACTAATCTCATCCACACAAAAATAAATGAATAAAAGATATCATATAATGATAATAAATTGTCTTGATACAATATATTGGACGGAGATAAATCCATTACCAACAAATAAAGGAAATACATGAGAAAAAAATAATTTTGGCGAGCGAAGCGAAGACGATCCAAGTGCAATCATCCTCGAAGAAATAGAGAGGACCACGGCTAATGCTAGAGTACCTGCGAAAAACAAGAGCAGACACCTGGCGAGATAACCAGGTCCTCAGAAGGACATAACAAGACACATAATATCATGCCATATAAACTGAATAAATATTGCTCAAATAAACGGAATAAATATGTATGCAATCAGGTGCCTAACCAGTCTACAGTGATAATACAATAAGAACAAACCTTTGACGCATTGGCCAAATCAGGAATATCAGGAATCGGGACCGTATCTTCCACTGAAGATAACCGGTAATCAGGACCGTACCTTCCATTGGAGATAACCGGCAATCAGGACAGTGCATATATGACCCATACATTAAGGAACTATTCTTCCCACCCAATGCCTATTATGTTGTATCCACAACAGTAAACCTCTATAATCGCTAAGTCAAACTAGCATACAACCTCTATTAGCGGTTATTCCTACCGTACGGCTTGTACGTACTGGTGGCCAGCCAATCACGCACGTCCGTGTTCTACATGTGACACACAACTTTGTGGTACAACGTGTCAAGGCCATGAATGCAACACACAAAGGTGGTCCCTTAAATCTAGGTTTAATGTGTAAAAAATAATACATAGCAGGAAATATAAATGAACAGTAAGTTCTAACAGGTTATGCCATGCATCACAGTTTATTTTGCATAAAGATAATAATGAATAATGAATGAAATATGAGCTAAAATAAATAAACAGCTAATGGCAAGGTGTCTTGCCTGGTGTTACGCCTGGAGCGATGTTCCGAAGAGTCCCAGTTTGCCCAACAAACGTGATCAATATGAAGGGTCCAATCCGCAAAAATAGGAAAGCACGATTTAGTCCTGATCGACGATAATAATCGAAAAGAGTTTGGAGTACAGGAATACTTATACTATTTTTAGAAATTATCTATATTACTTGAAAATATATATTTAAAATAATTTTTACCTAACCACTGGAAAATACATAATAATTTGGAAACTATATTTAGTCAAAACATTTTTTTAAGGTAATACTAAATAATCTAGGAAATTATTTTAGGGAAACACTATTTGAAATATGGCTAGGAGTACTATATTAATAGTTATAGGCCAAAAACTATATTTAAATAAATGAACATAATATACTGATATTCTAGGGCTTAGAAACTGAATTTGAAAATATAGACCAAGCCTAATACAGTTATTTTTATTACAAGATAATTTTGGGAAAATTATTATATAAATATTTTTATTTTATAAAAATATAATTAAAAAATTTATTAGAAAACTCGTGACAAAATAATCCGAATGATTTAAT
The DNA here is from genome assembly GCA_029216955.1 of Iris pallida. NCBI lineage: Eukaryota > Viridiplantae > Streptophyta > Magnoliopsida > Asparagales > Iridaceae > Iris > Iris pallida. The sequence goes on along the minus strand of JANAVB010020799.1, from coordinate 1,669,680 downwards.
TACATATACTAATTTATATACACAACCTTCATAATGTAATAATAATACTTTAACCTTAGTCAACAATTAATAATAATAATACTGATAATAGTAACATTAATACTACTAAAAATAATCAATACAATAAAAATAAATAGATAATACAAAAAACCCATAACATCTTATGATTTTGTTACTGTCCCTCCTCTCGAGAGGAAATAATTCAATAAAACAAGCAAAGGAGCAGAAGTCTAAAAGGGGAGGGAGAGAAATGATAGATTGGGATTGGGCTCGGCGTGCAGTGAAGAAGAGAGGGAGAGGAGAAAGGGAGCTCACCGGAGGGGGTTTCGGTGGCATGACATGAAGGAGAAGGTCAGCTAGTCAGCCATCCCAAGGCAGAGCTGGTGGCGCAAGGAGGCGCGCATCCGGGAGCCCGTCGGCGGAGAGCGCGGTGCTGGCGACAGATTCGGACCGAGGGTGCACCGGGGACACCGCTGCACACAGCAGTCGACGGTCTGGACTGGAGGATTACGGGTACAGTAGGAGCACAATGGCCGCGGAGGATGGGTTTCACGGAGGGCTCGGCTACGCGGAGGGGGAAGCACTAGGCTGTTCGAGCGGGCGGCTAGGGCTGGTTGTTGGGAGGCTGGAAAGAAGGTTCGGTGACGCGGATGGCCGGGCGGGGCTCGCCGAAGAGGAGGAGGTAAGTGGTGGTGCTGGTTGTGTTCTATTTTTTTTGTTTGGGGTTTCTGGTCTGCCATGATTGCGGTGGCGACGATGATGGTGGGGGGTTTGGGCTGGCTGTGGCGGTCGGGTTTCTGGCCAGTGGCCGTGGCCGCGATGGTTGTTGTGATTTTGAGGTTTTTGTGTGATGTGGATGTTGGTCGGGTTGCTGGACGGGAAGCCGTAGGAAGCAGGGAGTGTGTCGGGATGGCCGGTGTTGGCCATGGCGATTGCCGAGAGGCGATGGGGTGGGGGCTTGGTGTACAGGGAGGAGAAGGATGGTGATACCTCGGACGAGGAGGCTATTTCCGACAAGTCTAGGGTTTTAGGTTGGTCTTAGGAATCGTGTCGAAGTGTCGGACACGGGAATTGGATTTTGATGTATATGTAAAAAGAAAATAATCTATTGGAAGACACACGGGGTCGGACCCGAGGCTGTCACGGCTGACACGAGGAGGAATTGGACACCGACACGATGCACATGTTTTGTTTGTGGTGAGAAATATTTTGGAGGAATAATGAATGATAGAAATTTAGAGGAGTACCTACCTTATATAGGATGTGGGAATTTCTAATTGGATAAGGATTAGGATTCATTTAAACCCAAGTAGATAATCCAATTGTTAAATTAAATCCATTCAAAAATTTCAAATCTAAATCTAAATCAATCTAGATATAATTACATTATATCTTTTAGTTTTAACATCAAATAAGATAATTCAAATTTCAGATGTAGATATTAATTTAACTATTTAAATAAATACATAAAATTAAATCAAGATTTAAATTGCCACAAAAATTTCAAAATGTATTTTCCAAAAATACTAATAATAATAATTTCAAAAATTACATTATTATTTAAAATAAACTAATAACTAATTATGAAATATATGTATGCACAAATAATATTTACATAATTTTACTTTTCTAGTATACCATTTTATAAGAATACTATTTATTATTATAACTATCTAAATAAAAGGCTTTTCGTAAATAAATCATAAATTTAGAAATTTTGATAGCTAAAAATAATTATTGCATATATTATCTTGAAACTATAAAAATAGGAAAAAATATTTTTCTAAAAATATGTACGCTCGCACATATTCGCACTCGTCGAGCAATTACGAAAAATAAAATTTCGTGCGCGATGTACAATACGACTACGCGACGTACAAAACAAAATTTTAAATCAGTACCAAATTTAATAATAAAAAATAGTAGAAATTTAGGGGTTTTACAGGTTCGCTCGTCAGTTCGGGTATGACCAGCTTCACGTTGGTAATCCCTCTACCACTTTCAACAATTATGGGAAATTAATTGATGGAGCGAAGGCATGGCGGTATTTCAGCGCTGGATGCACCGGTGCTAAATTTTATGTGTCCACCGCCACGAGTACAACCGAGCTACGAATACTTCATTCGTATGCATATTTCTATGTCTCCATTCGTTCCTTCGCCAAAGACTACAACATGAAAGGAAGTCTTCGGTGGGAAAAGGAAGGAGATGCCGAAGAACCTGTTATGGTGCCTTCGGATATACCTAATGATGCTGTTCCAGATGAATATCTGGAAGCGATCTCGATGGGAATTGGGGAAACAGCAGCGGAAGCAATTACCATTACTGCAACTCGGAAGCGAAAATCGGATACAGCAGTTACTCTTCGGAAGAAAAAAAAGAATGTTACTGTTAAAGTGCCTTCCAAACAGAGAGCCGCTACTCCAGAAAGCGAAACTCCTGTTGAGGAGCCTCAAAACATTACATCTTCTTCAGCTCAACCTGGAGAAGGGTCTTCAGTACCCCAACCAGCAGCAGCAACAGAAATTACAGGAGTCCTATCCCCGGACGTCTTAGTACTTAATTGCATCTAACTTCGCCACAGAAGGCGAAAGCTGTTGAATAAACTGCCACCACTCATGCTAGAGATCCGGAACCCATCCCCTCGGATGAACCGGCTCTCGAATTAGAAGATGATGACTGGGATCTAGATAATGACGCACGCTTGTCACGTCCTGCACCTACTCCAGATAAAGATCAATTACACAAAATTTATACAAAAATATGTATTATGATTTTGTATATTGACTATTTTGTTTAATCTTTGCAGGTATCATCACTGTGGCAAAGCCCGTTGCTCCTCCTCCTCCTCAAAAGTCTACTCATGACGAGGTAGTAGAATCTGAAGAAGGAAGTTCTTCTTCAAAAGAAGATTCTCTTTCTAAGGAAGGTTCTCCATCTAAGGAGATACAACAAGTGTCTGCAGGAGAGGCACACCAAGGATCTCTTGCCGAAGAAAGGGATGAAGAGCCAACAACAGAAGAAGAGCCGGCAGTGCTCATAGAATTAGTTACTGTTGAAGAACCAATTGCTGACGACGTAGATATAGCGGCAACATCAATTACTGCAGTTAATCCTGACCAGATTACTGAGACAGTTATATTCGAATCTGAACCAAACGTTGGAGGCAGCACCTCCGTAATACCATCCCCTACCACCGAAACTCATCCTCCGGAGGTAGCAGAAAAGGTTGCTGAAGATACAGTCCCGGAACTCCCTGGAAATCAATTGGCTATGGTAACGATAACAAATATATCGTTAACTCAGCTTGCTAACACAACAATAAAACACCTGTCTCTGGTTTTTAGGAAAAGAGGCTGGCAGATATCGTTGATACACCAAGCTCCAATGCTGATATGAATCTTTTGGTAGAGATTCATACTGAAACTTTTTACAAAACTTTGGCAGCGTTGATAAAAATGTTTTGAAGAAAGGCCTCAGTTATAAGAGCTTAAAAAGTGCGATTGCTACCACCATAGACAATATCGCAATATTTAATGATACTGAGTAGGCAGCAACTTTGCAGAAGATAGTCCAGGGACTTGAACAACCCATCAAAGAATATCTAAGGTTGTCAAGTGGGATTATAGGAAGCCTCGTTCAATCCGAATATGATGCTCTCAATAATGAGTATACAACTCGGGAAACCATCTTCAAATAATCTCTTCAAGATTATAGTAATAAGGTTGCGGTGGAAAGGACCTTCTTGAGATAAAATAAACCTTTGTTGGAGAAGCATCAACAAGCCTATGACTCAATGAATATCAAAATTCATCAATAAAATGATAGAATTCGTGAAGTCGAAGCTGAGCTGGCTCGATTAAAGGAGGAGCAAAATCGGATGACGGCAGATAGCTTCGACTTCCCATTTAGCTTGGAACTTGCCTTTACTTTTATGAGTCATAACCATAGGTCTTCGGACAGCTAGAACTAGCTCTCCTACTTTAAATACCCTTTCTTTAACTTTGCGATTAAAAGCTCGAGATATGCGGGCTTGATAGAGCTCAATGTGTTGTTGTGCTTGAAGACGCTTCTCATCCAAACCTTCAAGTTCCTGGAGTCTTAAGCGGTCATTATTCTCCGTTGTTAGCTCATTAGCAATGGCTATTCTAAGAGATGGTATTTGGATCTCCAGTGAAAGAACAGCTTCACATCCGTAGACCAATAAAAATAGTGTAAAACCGGTTATAGTTCTGACTGTTGTTCGATAAGCCCATAAACATTCTTCAAGTTTCTCGTTCCAATCACATTTATTAGAAGAGACGAACTTTTTGAGAAGTTTGATAATTGTTTTATTGAAAGCTTCTGCTAAACCATTAGCAGCTGAATTGTAAGCTGTAGAAGCTATGTTCTGGATCCAATTCTTGTCACAAAATTGATAAAAGGCCTGATGTAGGTCCTAAAAATCAAGTTGCACCCATCAAAGAAATCATGAAAATCAAATTATGCATCTTTCAAGTGAACTGCGCAGAAGACAGATTGTGTAACAATTTGATTGCGCAGACTGAACTGCGCACTCATCCAAGTGCGCAAGCTGACGTGGCCTCGTCATCATTACTTGACAGAGAATCAGATCTTCTGACAACTGACAGTACGGAGAACGAGGAAACTGTTCGTTTATCGTACAGCACAGTGCTCGAGGATAGCTGTACATACAGCGCAATCTACCAGACTCTCTGCAGCGCAGTCCATCCCAGCGCATTCTATCCAAGCGTAATCCGAAGCCAGCATAATTCAGGTGGCGCACTCCATCAAGACAACTGACAATGTACACGTGGCCTTCATGCCATCAATTACTCACCATGTGGCAACCGTCTGTACACGATCAAGCGCATTTCAATCAAACAATGTCACACGTCACATACAGATGGTCCATAATCGAGTAACTGCCTGCGCAGTTCATTGTCTGCGCAATCCAAAGTGTGCACAATCCAACCTGCGCAAGTCAGAATAACTAAAAGTTAGTTATTTCCAGAACTCTATAAATAGAGTTTCAAGTCCTTCCTAGAGGGGATCATACACACATACATATATCAGAAATTATCACCAGAGATCAGGAGTTCTTGCCAAAGTGCTACTGCAATCTTCAGAGGCTACCGTCTTCAAAGTTCACATCGTCCAAAGGATAAAGCGATTGTCATTCAGATCGGATTCCTATAGTTGTACTTTCCCAGAATTCTTGTAATCTTCTTTACAAAGTTTGTTGAAATAAAGATCAACTTTTTTTTTGCAAACAAAATGGCGACTCGTAGACTTTTGAGGAGGAGGAGGAGCAACGGGCTTTACCACAGTGATGATACCTGCAAAGATTAAACAAAATAGTCAATATACAAAATCATAATACATATTTTTGTATAAATTTTGTGTAATTGATCTTTATCTGGAGTAGGTGCAGGACGTGACAAGAGTGCGTCATAATCTAGATCCCAGTCATCATCTTCTAATTCGAGAGCCGGTTCATTCGAAGGGATGGGTTCCGGATCTCTAGCATGAGTGGTGGCAGTGTATTCAACAGCTTTCGCCTTCTGTGGCGAAGTTAGATGCAATTAAGTACTAAGACGTCCGGGGGATAGGACTCTTGTAATTTCTGTTGCTGCTGCTGGTTGTGGTACTGAAGACCCTTCTCCAGGTTAAGCTGAAGAAGATGTAATGTTTTGAGGCTCCTCAACAGGAGTTTCGCTTTCTGGAGTAGCGGCTCTCTGTTTGGAAGGCACTTTAATAGTAACATTCTTCTTTTTCTTCCGAAGAGTAACTGCTGTATCCGATTTTCGCTTTCGAGACCCCTTTTGGTCCTGCTATATCTACTGGGGGTAGTCTTTTGGCTATTCCTCCTCCTCCCCAAAACAAAGGAAAAGGCCCGTTGGTCTTTTCTTAAACTTGCTCGTCCCACGACTTGGAAGACAACAGAGGAAAACGCTCTTTAGCTAACCCTTCTTCACAAAACAAAGGAAAAGGCCCTTTGGTCTTTTCTCAGTCTTCCTCGGTTTTTATCGAAGAAGATCAAACTGAACATGCTTCGGCACTAGTCAGTACAAGAACTCTTTCCAATAAGGGTTCTTCTTCTCTCCTTACCAAAGGGAAGTGTACCGATCAGAGAGGTATTCTGCCTACTCCGGTAGCAGAGTTCCAAGATCTCCCAACTCTCAAAATCTTCCGTTCAAGACAGGAAAAATTATTGGTGTCTCAGACAGAAACCCCTGGGGGTGAGTTTGCTGATCTAAGAACTTATCTCAATAGACCAACTTCGGTAAAACGCAAACAGGCAATGCCGAAGACCAACTAGCATCAGAAGCAAACTTCCAGGATCAAAAATTCGGACACCTATGCCAATGAAATGAGTACTTCCCTGTACACTCAAGGGACAAAACATCTGAAGAAACGGAACCATGTTCCGAATATTGTCAAAGAACACATCCCTCGAACTTCTTCTCGTCCCGTTGCTGTTCCCGATCTCCGAGAACACCTCAAGCAAAAATGGGACAATATCTCAACATCCCCAGTACAACCACTTGGACACCATTGTAACCACAAAGTCGTCATCAAGTGTTGTTGTCAGACAACAAGATAATCTGTCTTCGATCGTCTAAACTTTATAAACTCTGAACCTATGTCAGAAGACGAAGACGAAGTTCTGTACGCTTCTGTCAACATGACTTCCAGAGACACTGGGAGTAGGAAGTGCTCCAAGCACGGCAAGCCTCGCAAGCCAAGCCAGTGGTATTTGGATCTACTCCAAGAATATTCTGAAGGAGTATTCCAACATACCCGATCCCGAATCCGAGATACAATCGATCAAAGGAATCTTCAAGATCCTTCCGGTCATTTCCCTCTTTCTCACTCAGGAGATGATTCTTTCTCCGACTACGATGCATACAGCAAAAGTTCGGAACAGACAGTGTCCTCCACTGTACCTAGAGAAGTGACAGCTTATGTTGTCACTGAAGATCCAGATGCTTCCAGTTCGGCTAGTCAAGAACAACAAATATCTGCACTAGAAGACAAGCTGAAGACCATGGCTGAAATGGTTGCAAGTATGCATTCTATTATTGTGGCCCAGCATACAGTACCACCGACCGTACCTGCTGTAAGTCCTGAAATCATAGCATCGTTGGTGCCTGTCAATGCAGGACTGGGGGTAGCATCTACTCAAGTACCTCCTGTACAGATTTAACCCACTCCTAGTCAGTCAGGTGCTGGGGGTAGTGCTTATCACGCTGTTTCTTCCCCTGACACTGTGACTCATCCTGCTCCTTCTACATCAGTGGAAGATGCCAATGAGGCAGTCAAGCTTCTGCGTACTCAGTTCGAAGCCTTCAAAGAGAAGGACAACTTGCAGAGGTTGGGGATCAAACAACCCTATCCAGTTGAATGGAAGGAAGTCCCATTTCCTCCGAAGTACAAGATCCCAATAATCTCGCTGTTTGATGGCAGCACTTCTCCCAGTCAGTTCATTAACCATTTTGAGGTTATGACTGTCCAACTTCAACCAAATGATGCTCTTCTTACCAGAGTATTCGTCGGTTGTTTAGCCGACGTAGCATACGATTGGCACAGAAGCTTGCCCGATGGTTGTATCACCTCCTTCTCTGGTCTAAAACAAATCTTCTTGGAACGATTCTATGAAGGGATCAACGACATGACCATGTCAGCCCTCAATAAAATCAAACAAAGACACAATAAAACTGCTAAGAGTTTCATTAAAAGGTTCCGTCGAGAAGCTTTGAAAATGCCTCCTGGAACTCCGGCTGCTGTCACCATAGACACCTGCAAGGCAATTCTTTTGCCTATCATCAGCATATAGACGGGATCTACTCAGTTCCAAGATTGGCCATCCTTTATTGTCAACGCTAAAGCAGCAGAAGTTAGCGCCGACAAATTCAAACAGCTAGGGGTACAAATGTCTAAACCCGACCGGGATGAACACCAGACATCGGGTGGTGGTAATCGCCAGAACAACCGCAAGGGAAAAGAAACTTTGAATATCAACTTGAAGAACAAAGAATCTATGGCAGTCAACGTAGCACCACCTACGTCTGCTTCTACTCCTTCAGCACCTCCACCAAGGGAACCTCATCCGAAAGTAGAGTACTCTTTTGACGAGAATGACACCGTGAGCATCTTTGATTGCTTGATCAAAAGCAATAAGCTCCAGCTCCCAGATCCCAAGAAGCCCGATGAAGTCGGTAAGACTGATCACCCTAAGTACTGTGTTTATCACAGGTTTATTGGACATCCTACTCGAGCATGTTATGTGCTCAAAGGCAAAATTCAAGAGCTTGTCAATGCTGGTGTTGTCACTCTGCAGCAAGACGAAAAGACTGTTACCACAAACATGGTCTCAGTGCAGTTCGGTGACTTCCTGTCGCAGATGGTACAACATGGTGTCATTCCTATCCCCAAAGCTACTCTTGAGATCGAGAATCTCCCTCCTCCACGAAGTGAAGGTCTTGTCCCCTTGTCTCTTGACAATCGTAATATTGAGTTCAGTAATGTTACTGAAGCCAATGTTATCAATGAAGATTGGAGAACTCCCTTCATCGACTTCGTGGTCCATAACATACTCCCTGAAGTTCCTAAAGAAGCTACGAGTATTCGTCGACGGTCTCTGCGATTCTACTACAATCAGACCACCAAAACTCTCTACCGGCGAACTTATGACGGCCTTCTTTTACGCTGTCTTGCTGGTGATAAAGCGAAGCAAGTACTGCGTGAAGCTTACGACGGTGTCAGCGGAGCACATCAACCCGGTCCTAAACTACATGATCGTATCCGACGCATGGGTTACTATTGGCCCTCTATCGTATCTGACGCCATCGAATATGCAAGGAAGTGTCGAGCTTGTCAAATCCACGCAGATTTCATTCATCAACCGTCGGAATTCCTTCATCCGACTGCTGCTTTCTGGCCTTTTGAAGCTTGGGGCATGGACATCATCGGTCCCATCAATCCTCCATCTTCTAGAGGACATTGGTTCATACTGGCAATAATCGACTACTTCTCCAAATGGGCCGACACTATACCATTGGCTGAAGTCAAGACCAGCAGCGTCATCAACTTCGTCAAACACCATGTCATCTATAGATTTGGTGTACCTCGATGAATCATCTACGACAACGGACCTCAGTTCATCAGCCAAAAGTTTACAAGATTCTGTGACGATCATCGGATTGACAATGTCGCTTTGACAGCCTACAATCCTGCTGCTAATGGCTTAGCTGAAGCTTTCAACAAGACTATCATCAAGCTCCTCAAGAAGTTTGTATCCACTAATAAACGAAATTGGAGTAAAAAGCTTGGAGAATGTCTTTGGGCCTACCGCACTATGGTCCGCAACCCTACAGACTGTACACCTTTTTCTTTGGTGTACGGCTGTGAAGCAGTTCTACCCCTGGAACTTCAAATTCCATCTTTGAGGATTGCTATCGCTAATGAGCTCACTATACAGAACAACGATCTTCTCCGACTTCAAGAATTGGAAGCACTTGATGAGAAGCGGCTATTGGCTCAACAGCATATTGAGTTATACCAAGCCCGTATCTCAAAGACATTCAACCGCAAAGTTAAGGTCAGAGCCTTTCAGAAAGAAGAGCTTGTTCTAACAATCAGACGTCCTATGACTATGACTCACTCGAGCAAAGGCAAGTTCGATACAAAGTGGGAAGGGCCTTACATTGTAAGCAAAGTCTTTTCAAATGGAGCCTATCAACTCACAGAGCAAGACGGTCGAGTTGTAATGATGCCTATCAATGGTAAGTTCCTCAAAAAGTATTATGTATAAATGTAAAAGACATTGCTTGTAATTATCAGACAAGTTTATAAATAAAATTTAGTTTTATTTCATCATGAATGATAGTACATAATATCAAGGAAGGTCACTATCATCCTTTTCAAAATTGGGACGCGGGCCACTACCGTCCTTATCAAAAACATGATTAGCAAAAGAACCGAGAACACTCTTGTTCGAACCCACCAGGAATTTGCAAGCAGCCATCCTCATGGATTCTTCTTCTTCAGTCTTCCCTAGTTCAAGAAGGAAGTCCAAGATGTCCTTTGACGGTTTAGGGGCAGACGAACCTTCGTCCGCTGCTATCTGCTCTAGTTGAGCCGGCTCGACTAGACGTTCTTCAGTAACCGCTTTAACCTTTGGGGTGATCCCAGTCTTCTTGGATGCATCTCCAGACGACATCTTGAAAGGTGAAAGTAACCATCTTATATGACTTTTTGTTCTATTTATAGACATAAATTTGTACATTCTACATCTGACGGTTCGTCCGTTCATTACATTCATCTGATGGTTCACCCGTTCATTCCATTCATTTGACGGTTCGTTCGTTCATTATATTCATTCTATATTCGACGGTTCGTCCGTTCATCATCTGACGGTTTGCCCGTTCATTTTGTTCATCCGACGGTTCATCCGTTCATTATATTCACACATCCATCTGACAGTTCGCCCGTTCATCATCTGACGGTTTACCCATTCATTCCATCCATCTGACAGTTCGCCCGTTCATCATCTGACGGTTTACCCGTTCATTCCATCCATCCGACAGTTCATCCGTTCATTCCATTCATCTGACGGCTCGTCCGTTCATTACATTCATTTGACGGTTCATCCGTTCATTTAATTCATTTGACGGTTCACCCGTTCATCACATTCATCCCGACGATTCATTTCGTTCACATCAGTAACTTGTCATCTTTGATTAAGTTGTCTATTGAAATAATGATATTCGATAAATTATATTTTCCACGTCCATGTTACCTCTGAGCAGATATAATTGAATATAATTATTTTCCAGAATCAAGAAATATATCATGTCTTGCACCTCTGAATATATTTTCTATCGCTATTATTTATATCTTAATAAGATATGAGACAAATAATAGAGCCACAAAAAATGTCTTTTTATTAATCAAAGATGAAAGACATTACAAAGATACATATTACAAAACAAGAAGATACAGAAAATCTTTCTATTCGGTCGGTGGTGTCATCAAGTTAACCATCTGCTGCTTTAAAGATTTCAATCGCTCCTCACGGGAGTCCATCACGCGCCTCCTGGCTTCCTCCATTCCAGACTTTTCATTAAAAGTCGGTAAGGTCACTAAGCGGTGGGAGATTTCAGCCTGATGAGTCGTGATATATTCATTTCGTTCCTGAGTCAGAATGTCCAGTTGCTGAGTGGCAGCTTGATGCTGTGTGACTTCATCTTCTAGAGTATGCTGAACCAGTTTCAACTCTTCCTGGAGACGGGCAATCTCCTCTTGAAGACGAACAGATTTTGCTTTCAACTCAGTAACTTTCTCTTCCTTCTCTCCAGCAGCAGAGGTGGCTATCTCCATTTGAGAATCATATTCTGAAGCCTTGGCAGTATAAGTGTCTATGAAAGTCTGGAAATTAGCCTTCTCAATGGCAACTTCTTGAGACATCCTTTCAAATTCAGCTTGTACTAAGGATTCTACTTCTCCTCGATTAAGATCTTTGTAGATCTTAATCGATGCTTCTAGCTCATCTAGTATGTGCTCAAGAAAAATAGCTTGAGCTTCATCTCCTTGACCTCGGATGGCATTTATCAAATGAGAGGTTGGGCTTCTAACAGTAGTGAAATCAACAACTTCTTTCTCTAGTACCCTATCTAGTAGGGGTCCCAATGCATTAAAGAACAGGTTGCTGAAAGAACTAATGATAAATTGGTTAGTTGCCAAAGCTCCAGGGGTAGCAGCTACTCCCGTTGATGATGAAGCAGCATGTGCCTGTGCATATGGATGTTCTTGCACTTGAATAGAGGGTTCTTTAAACAATGGAGCTAAAGTAGAACTGGTTGCTCCTCCCGGTTGTTCTTCTGCAAGGACAAATTAACCTATCATTGATTGTTGTTGTCATTAAAAATTAATTAAAAAGGTTCAAAAGATCAAAGGCAATCTTACCATGACTCGCTCCAGCAACAAGCCTTTCGTCTGTTGGTGCAGATTCCAGTCTAGCAGAGGTAGCCTCAGACATTACTGCCTGGCTACTTCCGGCCTCAGAACAGCCCGACAGATGTCGGCTGCCACTGGCTATTACTGTTATCGGTACTATATCAGTGCACGGTGGAACCGGAGATGATTCGATTTCTACATGGATCAAAAATAGAGATGTCAGCCATTAATCTATGAAAAGAAGAAGAATAATTTAATTTAATACCTTTGGGATCAGTGGTAGTAGCTTCCTCCGGCGCTACTTCCTTACCTATATTCTTTTCAGGAGACATATCCACCTCGACATCCTTTTCAGGAGCTAGTATGTCTTCAATAGCTTCAATGTCCTCTTCTTGATTCAAAGTGTCATCAATAGCCTCTATTGATGTATCTTCAGTGCTCATGCTGTCCTCAGGTACTTCCTTGCTGGCAGTAGCAGCGGTATGATCAACAGCATCTTGAAGACCGAAGTCGCAATCATTTAATGCTTCAATCATTAAACGATCCTCCTCTTCGCAAATTGTTCCTGGTGTAACAGGAAGCTGAGTAGTTTCTACCGCTGGTGAAGGAGATCGCAAAGCTTCCTGCTCCTCCTCTACAATATCCTCCCTAGGCTCTGCAGCCTCCTCTCTCTGATCAGTCTCGTCCCTCTGTTCTGGACTAGGAGTTTCATGCCTAGGCTCAGAGACAGGAGTAGGAGATGACATAGTAATTCCAGCAGCAGTGCTAGCCACCACTGAGGACAGGATCACCTTCTTTCTTTTCTTAAAAGCTAGTTTCTTTCGATGAAGAGGTCTTTCGGGACTCTACATCTACCACATCAACCCGCTGTAGAAAAGAAGTCGGTGTGGTTGCTTCTTCTCGGGTCGACTCGGCCAGTTGCCGAGACTGCGACCTGGTAGTGACTTTCTCTGATGGGTCCAAAAGGAGTTTCTTCTTGGCAACCGGAGAGGAAGGCCCATTAATTCTTCTCTTCCTTTCCCTAGCCGGAGACTTAACAACTTTCAAAGAAATCCTCAGTGGTTCATTAACTTCCTCAGGGAAGTTAGCTTCCCTAGAGGCTTCCAAGGGATCATCCACTGGTTCATGTTGCTCATCATTTGCTGGAGCTAACATAGCAGATGCTCCTTTCTTCAAATGCGTCGCCGTCGCGAAGCTATCTACCAGATTGAAATTCTTGGCGAAAGTATTTGCAGCTGTATAAAATAGTGAATATGTATATAACATTCTGGGGCCATGATCATTCTTGGTTGGCATCGAGAACACTGTCCTTGTGTCTCGAGCGTTGTAGTAGGCCCATGCTCTGGCACCATCAATAAGATACCCCTTTCCTTGTAGGCAAGTTATCGCGTTGTCTACATGGAACTGGTCGTAACCAAATTGACGAGCGAAGCGACTTGGCAGATATGGTTCCAGATAACACTCCTCTTCAAATCTATATACCAAGTGGGACGGCCTGATCGTCTTCAACCAGTCAAAAGCTGCTCGACCCAACGGCTGCCTCCCAAGGTCAACCAAATTTGCCGTCATATGTTCATAACCAGCTGGAGGGGCGATGCAGTAAAAATTCTATCCCTTTCCAAGGTTCAGGGCATGTCTGCAGTCCTTCAGACTAGTGTACACCCACTTACTCCGGGAGAATCTTCGCAGATAGCTGCCGCCGACTGCTCCCATGTCAGGGTTCATCAAGGACGGATGATGCAAAAGCAATCACCCGAATAAGTAGGTGTAAGGCAACTCCAGTCGAGGGAAGTTCCCCTTCTCACCCTTCCATTTGATCATGGAGTCAATATAAAGATGAAGACCTGCATTCACTCTGCAGGTCATCGCTGTCAGCAAATCCATCCGGTAGCCGAAGACTAACCGGATAGCAGCAGAAAAGTTCGCCACGGTGGAAGCGGTCCACGGCGCTTGCTCCGGGTACAACGAATCGAAGGAGCCAGTATGTCAGGAATCCCGCCAGCTGGGCTTCTCTTGACATGGGCCTGTAGCCCATTCTTATAAAACTCTCGACAAAATCTCCAGTCTTGAGTGGAGGGTATTGATGTTTATCATTAACTCTGATATCCATTTTCTTATTTTCTTCCATCAGTCTTATTACTTTACTGTGGCTGAGGGATTGGAAGAAAGTCGGGTTGCATGTATCATGATCTTTAGTCTTTTTCTCAATGATATGATTAAGAAAAAGATAAGGCAACCACTTTGAGGAATAACAGGTGCCGGAAGAACCGCTCTTATAATACAGAGAGCATATGTTGTAGTGGCACAGTAGTTCGTCGAAAACTGCCACCATCTTTGCATTTTCCCGACGTAGTCTATCTAACTCGTCGTTTATGGGAACATACTCCTCATAAGGGAAGTCTCCCGTTGGTAAGCACGAGATGTACTTCATCTCATGGAGGGCTAATCCAATCTCCCTGCAGGGTGTCATGAATGTCCCTGTCCTGTAATTATACCTCTCTGCCAAGGCCAGAAACAGATGAGGGTTTGGGAGGAATCCATACACGGTAGCATATACTGCATGATATAGCTCGATCTCTTTAAGTTTGTCTTTAAACTGAGCCAATATCCAGTTGGCTATGCAGTTCCACCTTCTGTTGTCTGGGTTTACCAGACCGGTCAGCCGGATGTCCTGATCCGGGTATCTGCCCTCAACCTTTGCGTATTCATTAGCAAAGATTGGTGTCCTCACCGGCAGCAGCAAAGAAGAATTCTCTGGAGGGATGCATCCTGGCTTCAACCCTCTGAGTAAAGTGCTATGTCGCTCAGATGAGCTATAAAACATATCTCGGTTGTTTGGTCCTTTCTTGACACAAATCTTTTCTGTCCTTGTCTGTTCGAGGGGAGTAATATCCCAGTCCATCCTCCTGGGATGGCTTGCATGGGAATAACGGGCTAGAGGGAGGCATCTAGCAATGTCCGATAACAGGATTAGTTTTTTATTTCTTTGGAAGAGTCTCTGCTCAACACGAGGTCTTGGCTGAGAACTCTTGTCTATAGCTTCGCCAAATAAGAACATGGGTTTCTTGTGGGTAATGGCGTCAGCAGACTGCAGGGGCTGCCCATTCATTAGACTTAACAAAGTCTCATTGTCCTGAGCTACCAAGATAGCTTGGCGAGAGGATGGCAGAGCATATTGTGGAAAGAGCACATGGGACAAATCTTCTTTAAATTCTGGCTCAGCAAAGGACCCTACAAATATTTCATACTCAGGGTCCTCTCTGATGTTAACTGCATCAAACAGAAAAAATAGAATTTAGTACAAGTACAATCAAAGATTCTGTCAGCAAATTGTACAAGCATCAGATTGCACAAGCATCAGATTGCGCAACAAAAGCTTCTATGCGCAAACTGTCCAGTTGCGCCAACTTATCCACTTGCGCAAGCCATCAGATTGCGCTGAATAACTTGTACAAAGCATCAATTTGCGCTGGACAGCCTTGCACAAATCAGCAGATTGTGCTGACTTTTGCCAGCGCGTTCTAACCGATTGCGCAAGAAAATAGTCTTCATAAAAATGAAAACTATTGGGTTTTTGCAACCGAAACCCTAAATAGGGCGACACAGTATGACCAAATCTCTAAAAAGAGACAGGTTCGAAGGATCAACAGTGTTAAAGAACCCTAAAAAGGGTCTTTCGATCAGGTTTACTACCTTGCAGAGCAGGATGAGCAACTTCATGTCGAGAAGGGCGCAGCGTAGCCCGAGTCGAGGACTCGGTGGGGGCCTTTCCTTTCTCGACGGCGGAGCGCTTTGGAGCCATTGAGATCGACGGAAAGAAGAAGAAGAAGAGTTGGAAAGAGCTCGAATTTTCTCTCTCAGATGATTGAAAGCAAGTAAAGAATGGAAGAGATAGAACTGAGAACTATTTATAGTTTTCTAAAATAAACAAAATCCTCAGATTGCGTCAAATAAACAGGGGCTAATTCATCCGATTGCGCAGACAGGTTATCATATACGCAACTTGATTTAAACATCAAAATTTAAAGTATTTCGAAGCTTTGACTATTTTCAAACTTCGAAAACTTTGAAGGGGGTCTTGTAGGTCCTAAAAATTAAGTTGCACCCATCAAAGAAATCATGAAAATCAAATTATGCATCTTTCAAGTGAACTGCACAGAAGACAGATTGTACAACAATTTGATTGTACAGACTGAACTGCGCACTCATCCAAGTGCGCAAGCTGACGTGGCCTCATCATCATTACCTGACAGAGAATCAGATCTTCTGACAACTGACAGCACGGAGAACGAGGAAACTGTTTGTTTATCGTACAGCACAGTGCTCGAGGACAGCTATACATGCAGCGCAATCTACCAGACTCTCTGTATCACAGTCCATCCCAGCGCAGTCCATCCCAGTGCAATCCGAAGCCAGCACAATCCGAAGCCAGCGTAATCCAAAGCCAGCACAATTCAGGTGGCGCACTCCATCAAGGCAACTGACAATGTACACGTGGCCTTCATGCCATCAATTACTCACCATGTGGCAACCGTCTGTACACGATCAAGCGCATTTCAATCAAACAATGCCATACGTCACATACAGATGGTCCACGATCGAGTAACTGCCTGCGCAGTTCATTGCCTGCGCAATCCAAAGTGTGCGCAATCCAACATGCGCAAGTCAGAATAACTAAAAGTTAGTTATTTCCAGAACTCTATAAATAGAGTTTCAAGTCCTTCCTAGAAGGGATCATACACACATACATATATCAGAAATCATCACCAGAGATCAGGAGTTCTTGCCAAAGTGCTACTGCAATCTTCAGAGGCTACCGTCTTCAAAGTTCACATCGTCCAAAGGATAAAACGATCGTCATTCAGATCGGATTCCTATAGTTGTACTTTCCAGAATTCTTGTAATCTTCTTTATAAAGTTTATTGAAATAAAGATCAAATTTTATTTTTGCAAGCACCTGACTGGCAAATTGTGGTCCGTTATCATGGATTATCCTTCGAGGAATCCCAAAACGATAAATGACATGATATTTGATGAAGTTAACCACATTAGACCTTTTTATTTCAACAAGAGGAACTGCTTCTGCCCATTTAGAAAAATAATCAGTTATAGCCAGGATAAACCGATGTCCTTTGACAGAAGGGAGATTAATTGGACCAATAATATCCATATCCCAAGCTTCGAAAGGCCAAGAAGCTACTGTAGGATGTAAAAATTCAGAGGGCTGATGAATAAAATCAGCATGAATCTAGTATGCTTTACACCGTCTGGCATAATCCACAGCATCTGCTATCATAGAAGGCCAATAATAACCCATTCTTCGAATACGGTCCTGTAACTTTGGACCTAGTTGATATGCACCACAAACTCCATCATGAGCTTCATGAAGTATTTGCTTGGCTTCGCTTTTCGAGAGATGACACAGTAAAAGCCCGTCATAAGAACGACGATACAACATGTGCATAGAAGTATCATAGTAAAATCGAAATGATCGTCTTTTGATTGATGCAGCTTCTTTTGGATCGTCAAGTAAAATTCCATAGACCGCATAATCGATAAATGGACTTCTCCAATCCTTTTGTTGACAATTTGATTCGGTAGCATAACTCTGCTCGATGTGCAAATTATTTTTGACACGGAATAGGTCTTGATCCAACAAAGTGATGGTATTTTGCCTACTGATTGGAACTGCTAAGTCTGTAGCTAAACTAGCAAGAGCGTCAGCTTCCAAATTTTGAGAACGCGACACGAATTCAATGAAGAACCCTTTGAATGAGAGAGCCAATTTGATTACCACTTGATGATAGAGAATAAGGTCAGGATTTCTGACTTCATATGTCCCTCTGACCTGATTGACAATCAGCTGAGAATCTCTATATGCTTCCAAGAACTAAATGTCCAATTATTTTGCTACTTCAAGACCAATTAGCAGAGCATTATATTCTGCCACATTATTGGAACATGGTTCATTGAGGGAATAAGCTGTAAAGCCTGTGGTTCGTATTACGTATTTTGGTATACGTGTACGCAATTGACTCGTATTGCATGATTTCTTGCTTGGCTTATCTTGGCATTTTATGGCTTAGTTTATTTTGGGTTGGTTCGGCTAGGCTTGGTTTGCCTTGGTTCATTATGAACCAAGGAGAGAACCCTTACCTACCTCCATCCCCATTTATTAGCCTACTCCTCTTTCTCTCTCTTCATTAGTCTTCTTCTTCCCCACCATTACTCTTCACCTACCAGGAAGGTCTAGGCAAGTACATCTTGCTTCATGGAGGAACTCAAGATTTATTGTTCCATTTTCTTTCTTGCAACATTCTAAGACTCTTTAGTGCTTGGCATTTTCAATTTTCATGGCTAAATTTTTGTAGATCTAAGTTTATTGTATTCTCGAATTTCTTGGGTTTTGATCTACTTAATCTTGTTATTATCAAGTCTAATGGTTCTATGTTGTAGAGTATTTTATTCTGTCCTATTTTGACCTATAAAAGTTCGGATTTGGACTCTGGATGAAGGATTTATGGAATTTGGAAGCCATAGCCGCATGGTTCTTCTTCTCGGAAAGTGGAGAAGAAGAACAGTTCTCTGGCCGCATGGCAGTACTTGATCGTATGACTATTTCATGCGGCAAGTGATTTTCCCAGCCGTATGAATAATTCTGCCGTATGTACCCTGAACCCTTCTAGCCGCATATGTCCTGGCTAATCTAACCGCATGCACAATGGTTGTACTCAGCCGCATGACTGGGATGAACTCCTGGCCGCATAAGCCTTTCTTATTTAGCCGCATGGAACTTTGATCCCCGAGCCGCATGGACTTTCCTCTCTAGCCGTATGGGACTCTGCTCAATTCCAGCCGCATAAGACCCTCTCCAATTCCAGCCGCATAAGCTCCTACCCCCCTTCTGCGGTATAGCGTTGCTCTCCCGCAGCCACATATGCGCCCGCCATCTTGAGCCGCATAAGGCCCGGTCACCCCCAGAGCCGCATGAGATCGCACGGAATTCAGCCGCATGGACTTTCTTTCCCTGAGCCGCATGTACCCCGAACCGCCCTGAGCTGCATGCCCTCCCTTTTCCTCCGGCCGCATATGCTCAGTTTTCTTCAGCCGCATGGGCTGCTTCCTTCCCAACCGCATAAGATCACTTCCTGGCCGCATATGCCCGAGCCGCATGACTCTTCCATAGCCTTGTATTTTATGATTTAATTGTTATTAATTAGGCCCATATCTTGCGGCCCTCGGTGTACTTGGTCCTTTTAAGAAATGCTTGTACCATGTTATCCTGCATATGTACCATGAACATGATAGTGACCCGTAGGAGTGCACTCTTGACGAGTAACATCACATGATAGTGGCCCTCCGTGGCACACTCTTGACAAGAAAACCTGACATGATATACCTTGATATGATGTTGCGACGGCTAACATGATATGACAAGTATGAATAATCTGGACCCCGTGGACGATTGTGCTTGTATAAAATGAACAAGTCTTGTCTTGCATCATGTCTAGAATAGGGCTCCTGGGTACCACGGTTAGGGGTACCTACTGAAATTTGACTAAGGCTAATAACCAGAACAATACAGTAGTCATGAAGAGATTTTCCAGCTATAGGCAATCCCGTTACCTGGGCGCGCTTATGGATTTGTAGCCTGTCGACGAGTAGGGCACACTTCCAGCACACTGTCATGTGTTACACCCCCTCTCTTGAACAAATATTTGACCTGGGTAACCTGGATGGTCTGCAGGGCTTGTGGCTGTCGGAACAATCTCGCTGCATCTTGCTAGTAACTAGGCCTGTGATAACCCTAGTTAGTTAAAGTAGCAAGCCGTACTAATTGCTTGGCCGTGATTGTTGGATGAGGCATAATCAGTCTAGTCTTGTCTTGATCCTGTACAAGATTGTTGTATGACCTGATTTTCTTATATTATATTGCCGATAAATGGTGGGAAACCAAGTTTCGTTCAGATGAAGGATTACAACCCGGGTCCTTGTTTGGTTTACGGGTTGTAACCTGGTTATCTGAATAGTTCTATGGTTATCTCGTCGTATATCATCCTGATTTTTTTATATTTCCAGTTCTTACTACTTATTTATATTCTTGTGCTAATTGCTGGTTTTAGTTCCTAAGTGAAGCTTCCCTTGTGGCACTTGCTCTTTCTGGGATCTGATCCAGTTGGTTTTGTATGGCCAGATTTCGGAGCAACTCCAGAGGGTCTACCGACTTTTCAGTCCGATGGTGACCACCAGGCGTAACCAGGGCAACGATTGGGTTATTTTTGGCTCTCCCACTTTATTATAAAAATATTCTTTTGAGGCGTTTAGCCGACGAGCACATGTTTAGCTCGATTGTACTTTACTTACTGTCTGCCTACGGGCTGTAACATGATTGACAGATCCTAGGGTTGATCATGTATGACTAAACTCTTGCTAGTCCTCACATTTTGTAATGACTAGCTTCATGATCAGCTAAATATGTAATGTTTGGGATGCCTTACTATTGTATATTTGGTGATCTTACATCTTGTAACATTTACTTACTTGCTTGAGATTGAGACAATAGGCCTGTTCATGACCATAGGAGACTGTTGGCTTGTAGTTAAACCCTCATGTATCTAGACAGCCGTGACCGTATGGCGAGGTAGGTTACACTTCAATATACGTAGCTGGCTATGTGCGCCCCCGCTCTCCAGTATTCTGGTTCTGGGGCGTGACATGGTTTAAGTGGTGGCCCATGCAGGTCTTGTAAATCAAGATATGTGAGAGTTTACCAAATAGATGTCTCAATCAGTACTTGCCCTTGATCTCTGTTCGTATCCTCTGAATCCCTAAAATTTTTGTCCTGATCACATGTTTGTATCATTGATCTGTCTTGGTCCTTCCTTATTATTCCCTATGTCGTCTTCTTCAACGGCATTATACCTGGCCCTGCCGATCAGCTAGGCGGAGCACCTCTCGTGGACCAGCAGCAACCTGGAGATCAAGCCCAGCATTCAGGAGTGGCCTCCAGAGTCGTGCCTACTGGAGGAGAGCTACCAGTTCAGCCCGTCAGCCTGTAGAACCTGATGATGGCACTTTGGTAGGTCTCATCAGGACCTTGATAGCTTCCCAAGATCGTCGAGGAGATGCTTTGCACCAGGCAGTGACATATGCTCTGATCAGAGGAGGTTATCAGGGTAACAGCGCGGCCAACAGCTTCAAGCACTTGAACCCTTTATTCTTTGATGGTAGCGCAGATGCTATCGTCGCAGATGCTTGGCTTCAGGACACAGAGGTGATTCTAGAAGTAGCCAGGACTCCAGAGAATGAGAAGGTGGCCGTAGTGCGCCTGCAGTAATTGGATCTTGCCCGCAGTTGGTGGGCGGCGCAAGCCATTGGATTAGTGGCCTCTATTGCCTGGGCAGTATTCAGAGAGAGATTACAGACCAAGTATTTCGATGCTGTAGCTCGGTACGATCTACAGACGAAGTTCACCAATCTGAAGCAGATGGGCAGGACGGTTGACAGATATGCAGTCGAGTTTTCGAGACTCAGTCGGTTTGCTCCCACCTTGGTGGCAATCGAGTTCGATAGAGCCCAACGGTTCCAGCAGGGGCTTCACTTAGAGATTTTATTGGCAGTGGAGCAGTTTGAGCATTAGACTCTTGATGTAGTCTTGCGAGCAGCTAGAAGGCATGAGTATACCTCCCAGAGGATTATGGATAGGGCCGGAGGTCCGAAGAGATCTCACGGCCAGATGAATCAGTCTTCAGCACCAGCCCCGGCAGCCAGGGACTTGACCATTGGAGCTCCGAGGCGGGCGGCCTCAGTGACGTCGGTTCAACCTTCAGTCCCGACGTACCCTCAGCAGCAGAAGCAGAAGCACTCTTCCATAGTGGAATGTTCTCATTGTGGAAAGCCAGGACATGTAGTAGCAGAATGTCGCAGGGCGCAGCGATTGTGCTTGGCTTGTGGAGCAGCAGATCATAAGATAGGATCCTGCCCGAATACGGGTAGTTCATCATCGTCCAACCTTTTTAGTCCTCCGGTGAGAGGACCAGCACCAGTCCAGCAGCAGCAGTATCAGCCTCAGAGGCCCTTGTCGCCTCAGTCCCAGGTATTCCAGCAAAAATACCCCCAGCAGTATGCACAAGCCCAAGCCCTGAGTCAGAGCAGACAGCGAGGATTTCAGCAGAGGGGACCAGCACTCCGAGGGCATGGTTAGGCTATGGTGATGACCGTAGAGGAAGGATTGGCACCAGGAGAGGTAGTGGCATGTACTATTCTCGTCAACTCCTTTCCAGCTTCAGCTTTATTTGATTCTGGTGCATCGTATTCATTTATATCTGTATGATTTGCGACACGGATAGGACTGAAGCCCGAGTCATTATCAGTAAGGCTCATTATACTTACTGGTAACGGGCTCGTGGGGGTAGATAGAGTGTTTTCCTCGTGTCGGATCGTAGTTAGCGGTAGAGAATTCTCCGCTAGATTGATAGAGTTTCCGATGGCCGATTATGATGTGGTCTTAGGGATGGATTGGTTGAGGAACCAGTATGCTAGAATAGACTGCCATATTGGCAGGGTTATTTTTAGCACACCGGACGAGCCAGAGTTTTTCTTTTCCCGAGGCGAAGTTGAACCTTCTCCTCCAGTATTGCGGATGGCAGTAGCAGCAGTGCAGTTACCCCGGATAGTCGAGGAGTTTCCAGATATTTTCCCAGAAGAGCTTCCAGGTATGCTGCCAGAGCGAGAGATCGAGTTCACCATCGACTTGATCCCCGGGACAGCCCCAGTGTCAGAGAGAGTCTACAGAATGGCGCCGTCAGAGTTGGAGATATTATACAAGATGATTGAAGAACTCAGGACCATAGGATTCATTCGTGCTAGTGGATCACCTTAGGGAGCCCCGATGCTTCTTATAAAAAAGAAGGATGGTACATCCAGATTATGTGTTGATTATCGTACCTTGAACTCAGTGACAATCAAGAACAGATACCATCTTCCAAGGATAGATGACTTGTTTGACCAACTCAAGGGGGCAGCAGTATTTTCGAAGATCGACTTGCGGTCAGGATACCATCAGATCAGAGTCAGAGAGCAGGACATCCCGAAGACAGCTTTTAGATCGAGATATGGGCATTAGGAGTTCCTTGTTATGCCCTTTGGAGCAACCAATGCATCGGCTGTATTCATGGATCTCATGAATCGCATTTGCATGCCCTATTTGGATCAGTTTATGATTGTATTCCTAGACGACATCATAGTCTACAGCAAGAGTGAGACGGAACATGAACAGCATCTTTATGTGGTTCTTCAGATTCTTAGAGAGCACCAGTTGTATGCCAAGTTCAGTAAATACGAGTTCTGGCTCGATTGTATTTCGTACTTGGATCATCATCACCAGGGGAGGAGTAGAAGTGGATCCCCAGAAGATCGTGTCTATTGAGTCGTGTCCAGTGCCCAGTACGGTTGCAGAAGTTTACAGTTTTCTTGGATTGGCCGGCTACTACCGGCGATTTGTTTCGAACTTTGCTCGAATCTCAGCGCCATTGACTAAGTTAACCCGCAAGGATGTACAGTTTGCTTGGATAGCAGAGTGCCAGGATTCTTTTGAAAAGTTGAAGCGAGGCTTGATGACGGCACCTATTCTCACACTTCCAGATGGGACCGAAGGATTTTCAGTGTATTGTGATGCTTCAGGCAGAGGCTTAGGATGTGTTCTGATGCAGAATGGAAAGGTAATAGCTTATGCATCACGACAACTTCGTGATCATGAGAGAAATTACCCAACCTATGACTTGGAGCTGGCAGCAGTAGTGTTTGCGCTTAAGTTGTGGAGGCACTACTTGTATGGAGATAGGGTAGAGATTTTCACTGACCATAAGAGCCTGAAGTATGTTTTCATCCTGAAGGATCTCATGTAATGCCTGTGGTTCGTATTACATATTTTGGAAATACGTGTACGTATTTTCTTGTATTGTTCCTTGTTTAGTTTTCTTGGCTTGGTTTAACTCTCGGTTTGGGTTGGCTTGGTTTGGCCGGCTGGTTGCTTGGTCCATCATGGACCAAGGTGAACCCCCTACCTACCACCACCCATGATATTTATTTCCCCACCAACCTTCTCTCTCCTCCATAACTCTCATTTATTTCTTCTTCTTCTTCTTCCTTCCTCTCCACAACTCCCCAACCATAGGCAAGTGCAACTTGCTTCCACAAGAGAACTCATTTTATGGTTCCATTAGCTTCTTCTCATGATTCTAAACCATATTAGAACTTGTCATTTTCTATTTTGAGGCTTTAATTCTTGTAGATCTAGAGTTTTGCTATTTTCGGATTTTTCGTGTTTTGATCTATCAAACTTACTTGTTTTCAAGTTTTGATGGTTCCATGTTTTAGAGAATTTTGTTCTACCCAATTTTGACCTTTGGAAAGTTGGATTCAGATTTATTTTGACCAAGTTATGAGCATTTGGAGTTTTGGGTTCCATCCTTGGAGTTCTTGTTGTTCTTGCCATTTGGAGAAGACAGTGAACAGTGAGCTAGCTTTTTAGCTTATGCCGCTGAGCTGTACGCTGCTCTTTAGTGAGCGTACGCTAGCCTTCGTACGCTGCTCTTTAGTGAGCGTACGCTAGCCTTCGTACGCTGCTCTTTAGTGAGCGTACGCTAGCCTTCGTACGCTGCTCTTTAGTGAGCGTACGCTAGCCTTCGTACGCTGCTCTTTAGTGAGCGTACGCTAGCCTTCGTACGCTGCTCTTTAGTGAGCGTACGCTCACCTTAATACGCTGCCCGTTGGCAGTGTGTCTTGAGCGTACGCTAGCTTAAGCGAGAAAGGCGTACGCTGGCTCCTTTCGTACGCTAGCTCGAGCGAACGCAGTCTTGAGCATACGCTAGCTTGAGCGTACGCTGACCTGTAGCTTGAGCGTGCCCTTGTGTACGCTGACCCTTGCGTACGCTTCCTATTGGAAGTGTATGGAACCTTTGGTACGCTAGTTCGAGCGTACGCAGACCTGAGCGTACGCTAGCCTGAGCGTAGCCTGGCTTGAGCGTAGCCTGATTACCCATGATCTTCTATAGCCCTGTATATTGATATCTTATTAGATATTTAACGTCCATTTTATATCCTTACGTCTTTTGTCATGAACTTGATAATCATGGATTTGTTTAATATGTTTGGAAATGATGCCTGAGCGTGACACGATAGTGACCCGTAGTGGTGCACTCCTGACATAATGACCTGACATGACCTGATAGTGGCCCGTCGTGGCGCACTCCTGACTAGTACACTTGACATGATAAACCTGACATATTACATCTTGATAAGTTGTTGCGACGGCTACCTGACATGACATGACTAGACAAGAATGAACATCCTGGACACCGTGGGTGATTGTGCTTGTACAAATAATCCAGTCCTGTCTTGCATCATGTCTAGGAGGGGACTCCTGAGTACCACGGTCAGGAGTACCTACTAAAATGGACTAAGGTTAACAACTAGATTAATACATTAGTCATGAAGAGATTTCCCAGCTACAGGCAATCTGTTACCTGGGCGTGCTTGGGATCTGTAGCCTGCCGTCGAGTAGGGCACATTTCCAGCACACTGTCTTGTGTTGTACCCTTCAAGCTACTTAAGGGTACATGCGTTTCCTGGACGATGTACCCACCTGAATTCAACCCTAATCTCTCGACCTGGGTGACCTGGATGGTCTGCAGGGCTTGTGGCTGTGGAATAATCTCACTGCATCTTGTTAGTAATTAGGCTTGTGACAACCCTAGTTAGTTAAAGTATCAAGCCGTAGTTCTTGCTTGGCCGTGAAATGATTGGATGGAGTCTAACCAGTCTAGTCTTGCCCTGACCCTGTTCCAGACTATTGAATGACCAGAATGCTTGTATTTATTTTCCCGATAAATGGTGAGAAACCAAGCTCCGTTCAGACGAAGGGTTACAACCCCGGTCCTTGTTTGGTTCATGGGTTGTAACCTGGTTATCTGAATAGTTCCATGGTTATCTCGTCGTATATCATCCTGATATGTTTCCTTTTATTCCAGTCCTTATTTTATTTATATTTATATTCCCGTGCTGATTGCTGGTTTTAGTTCTTAAGTGAAGCCTCCTTTGTGGCACTTGCTCTTTCTGGGGTCTGACCCAGCTGGTTTTGTGTGGCCAGATTTCGGAGCAGCTCCAGAGGATCTACCGACTTCCCAGCCAGATGGTGGCCACTAGACGGAACCCTGGCAACGAGTGGGTTATTTTTGGCTCTCCCGCTCTATTGTAAAAATATTCTTTTGAGGCGTTTAGCCGACGAGCACCTGTTTAGCTCGATTGTACTTTTACTTACTGTCTGCCTACGGGCTGTAACATGATTAACAAATCCTAGGGTTGATCATGTATGACTGAACTCTTGCTAGTCCTAACATTTTGTAATGACTAGCTTCATGATCAGCTGAATATGTAATATTTGGGACGCCTTATTATTGTATATTTAATGATCATACATCTTGTAACATCTACTTACTTGCTTGTGATTGAGACACTAGGCTTGTTCATGACCTTAAGAGACTGTTGGCTTGTAGATAAACCCTCATGTATCTAGACAGCCGTGACCGTATAGCGAGATGGAATCCATTTTATATACGTAGCTGGCTATGTTCGCCCCCGCTCTCCAGTATTCTGGTTCTGGGGCGTGACATGGTTTAAGTGGTGGCCCATGCAGGTCTTGTAAATCAAGATATGTGAGGGTTTACCGAATAGATGTCTCAATCAGTATTCGTCCTTGATCTCTGCTCGTATCTTCTGAATCCCTGGATTCTTGTCCTGATCATATGCTTGTATCGTTGATCTGTCTTGGTCCTTCCTTATTGTTCCCTATGTCGTCTTCTTCAGCGACATTGTTCGTGGACCTGCCGACCAGCAAGGCGGAGCACCTCCTGCGAACCAGCAGCAACCTGGAGATCAAGTCCAGCATTCCGGAGTAGCCTCCAGAGTCGTGCCTTCTGGCGGAGAGCCACTTGTCCAGCCAGTTCAACCTATAGAACATGATGATGGTACTTTGGTAGGACTCGTCAGGACCCTGATAGCTTCCCAAGACCGGCATGGAGATGCCTTGCACCAGGCAGTGACGGATGCTTTGACCCAGGGTGGTCATCAGGGTAACAGCGCGGCCAACAGCTTCAAGCGCTTGAACCCTCCATTCTTCGACGGTAGTGAAGATGCTATCGCGGCAGATGCATGGCTTCAGGACACAGAAGTGGTTCTAGAAGCAGCCAAGACTCCAGAGAACGAGAAGGTGGCCGTTGTGCGCCTGTAGTTGTTAGATCTTGCCCGCAGTTGGTGGGCAGCGCAGGCCGTTGGATTAGCAGCCCCCATTGCTTGGGCAGTATTCAGGGAGAGATTCCAGACCAAGTATTTCGATGCCGTGGCTCGGTATGATCTACAAACGAGGTTCACAAATCTGAAGCAAGGAGGCAGGACGGTCGACGGATATGCGGCCGAGTTTTCTAGACTCAGTCGGTTTGCTCCCACTCTGGTGGCAACCGAGTATGATAGAGCCCAGCGGTTCCAGCAGGGACTTCACCTGGAGATCTTGTTGGCAGTCGAGCAATTTGAGCATCGGACTTTTGATGCAGTCTTGAGAGCAGCCCGGAGGCATGAGTATACCTCCCAGAGGATTGTGGATAGGGTCGGAGGTCGGAAGAGATCTCACGGCCAGATGAATCAGTCTTCAGCCCCGGCCCCGGCAGCCAGGGCTTTGACTATTGGAGCTCCGAGGCGAGCGGCCTCAGTAACGTCGGTTCAGCATTCAACTCCGACGCACCCTCAGCAGCAGCAGAAGCAGAAGCAATCTTCCGCAGTGGGTTGTTCGCATTGTGGGAAGCCAGGCCATGTGGTGGCAGAATGTCGCAGGGCACAGGAATTGTGTCTGGCTTATGGAGCACCAGACCATAGGGTTGGATCCTGCCCGAATAGGGGTGGTTCATCATCATCCAACCTTTCTAGTTCTTCGGTGAGAGGACCAGCACCAGTCCAGCAACAGCAGCAATATCCATTGATGAGGCCCTTGCCGCCTCAGTCCCAGGCGTTTCAGCAGCAGAGCCCTCAGCAGTATGTGCAAGCCCAGGCCTTGAGTCAGAATAGGCAGCGAGGATATCAGCAGAGGGGACCAGCACCCCGAGGGCATGGTCAGGCCATGATGATGACCGTGGAGGAAGAGTTGGCACCAGGAGAGGTAGTGGCAGGTACTATTCTCGTCAACTCCTTTCCAGCTTCAGCTTTATTTGATTCT
Source organism: Iris pallida (assembly GCA_029216955.1). Lineage (NCBI taxonomy): Eukaryota > Viridiplantae > Streptophyta > Magnoliopsida > Asparagales > Iridaceae > Iris > Iris pallida. The sequence goes on along the minus strand of JANAVB010020799.1, from coordinate 1,641,455 downwards.
GGTGCATCGCATTCATTTATGTCTGCACGATTCGCGACACGGGTAGGATTGGAGCCCGAGTCATTATCAGTAAGGCTTAATATACTTACTGGTAACGGACTTGTGGGAGTAGATAGAGTGTTTTCTTCGTGTCGGATCGTAGTTAGCGGTAGGGAATTCTCCGCTAGATTGATAGAATTCCCGATGGCCGATTATGATGTGGTCTTAGGGATGGATTGGTTGAGGAACCAGTATGCTAGAATAGACTGCCATATTGGTAGGGTTGTTTTTAGCATTCCAGGCGAGCCAGAGTTTTCTTTCTCTCGAGGCGAGGTTGAGTCATCTCCTCTAGTATTGCGGATGGCAGTAGCAGCAGTTCAGTTGCCCAGGATAGTGGATGAGTTCCCAGATGTTTTCCCAGAAGAACTTCCAGGTATGCCTCCGGAGCGGGAGATCGAGTTCACTATAGACTTGATTCCCGGAACAGCCCCAGTGTCAGAGAGAGTCTACAGGATGGCGCCATCAGAATTGGAGATATTATACAAGATAATTGAAGAACTCAGAACCAAGGGATTCATTCGTGCTAGTGGATTGCCTTGGGGAGCCCCGATGCTTCTTGTGAAAAAGAAGGATGGTACGTCCAGGCTATGTGTTGATTATCGTACCTTGAACTCAGTGACAATCAAGAACAGATACCCTCTTCCGAGGATAGATGACTTGTTTGATCAACTCAAGGGGGCTTCAGTCTTCTCGAAGATTGATTTGCGCTCAGGTTATCATCAGATCCGAGTCAGAGAGCAGGACATCCCGAAGACAGCTTTTAGATCGAGATATGGGCATTGGGAGTTCCTTGTTATGCCTTTTGGAACAACCAATACGCCGGCAATATTCATGGACCTCATGAATCGCATCTTCATGCCTTACTTGGATCAGTTTATGATCGTGTTCTTGGATGACATCCTGGTCTACAGCAAGAGTGAGGCGGAGCATGAGCAGCATCTTCGTGTGGTTCTTCAGATCCTTAGAGAGCACCAGTTATATGCTAAGTTTAGTAAATGCGAGTTCTGGCTCGATCGCATTTCGTACTTGGGTCATATCATCACCAGAGGAGGAGTAGAAGTGGATCCCCAGAAGATTGTAGCTATTGAGTCATGGCCGGTACCCAGCACAGTTACAGAAGTTCACAGTTTCCTTGGATTGGCCGGCTACTACCGGCGATTTGTTTCAGACTTTGCTCGGATTTCAGCGCCATTGACCCAGTTGACCCGCAAGGATGCGCAGTTTGCTTGGACAGCAGAGTGTCAGAGTTCTTTTGAGCAGTTAAAGCGAGGCCTGATAACAGCTCCTATTTTCACGCTTCCAGATGGGACCGGAGGATTCTCAGTGTACTGTGATGCTTCAGGCAGAGGTGTAGGATGTGTTCTGATGCAGCATGGGAAGGTGATAGCTTATGCGTTACGACAACTTCGTGATCATGAGAGGAATTACCTAACCCATGACTTGGAGCTGGCAGCAGTGGTGTTTGCACTTAAGTTGTGGAGGCACTACTTGTACGGAGATAGGGTGGAGATTTTCATCGATCACAAGAGCCTGAAGTATGTTTTCACCCAGAAGGATCTTAACATGCGCCAGAGGAGGTGGTTGGAGCTTCTTGTGGATTATGATGTCAGCTTGCAGTATCATCCTGGGAAGGCCAATGTCATAGCAGATGCATTGAGCAGAAGAGCCGAAGCTTATTTCCTAACAGCGCAACTAGAGCTATTAGCAGATCTTCAGAAGATGGGTATTGAAGTTGTTCTCCCTTCCAGTGTGGCGTTGATGGCCAGTATGCGAGTTCAGTCCACTATAGTCGAGAGGATCCGGATGGCACAGTCGGCAGATTCCAAGCTTCAGTGACTCAGAGCAGAGTGTGAAGCAGGACGAAGACCAGAGTTATGTATTCATGAGGATGGTACACTCAGGCATGGTAAGCGTCTTTGAGTACCCAGTGGAGATATCAGACAGGAGATCATGTCAGAGGCGCACAGTTCTCAGTATTCCATCCATCCTGGCAGTACGAAGATGTATCGTGATATCCGTCAGCACTTCTGGTGGAATGGCATGAAGCGGGAGATAGCTCGGTTTGTCTCTCGGTGTTTGGTTTGCCAACAAGTTAAAGCCGAACATCAGAGACCGGCTGGACTTCTTCAGCCCTTACCGATTCCAGAATGGAAGTGGGAGCATGTGACCATGGATTTCGTGACTGGATTACCTAGATCCCCAGCTAGTAGAGATGCTATTTGGGTCATTATGGATAGGCTTACCAAGGTAGCTCACTTTCTTCCGTTTAGAGTTGGTCAGTCGACGGCTCAGCTAGCGGAGATGTACCTCAGGCAGATTGTCAGATTGCACGGTGTGCCAGTCAGTATTACCTCGGACCGAGATTCAAGATTTACGTCGCACTTTTGGCGTAGCTTGCAAGAGAGTTTGGGGACTCATCTCCAGTTCAGTTCAGCATATCACCCGCAGACAGATGGCCAGTCGGAGCGCACGATCCAGACTCTTGAAGACATATTGCGGTCTTGCACACTTGACTTCGGTGGTTCATGGGAAGATCAATTACACCTGGTGGAATTCTCATACAATAATAGTTTCCAGGCCAGTATCCAGATGGCACCGTTCGAGGCACTGTATGGTAGGAAGTGCAGATCCCCGTTAGCCTGGGATGATGTTGGAGAGAGGCAGATGCTTGGTCCAGAAATGATTGCTCAGACCGTTGAAGTAGTCAGGCGAGTCAGAGATCACCTTCGAGTTACCCAAGATCGCCAGCGCCATTGGGCCGATTCTCATCGGCGTCCTCTCGAGTTCTCGGTCGGCAATCATGTATTTCTGAGGATTTCGCCTAACCGTGGCGTCATTCGTTTCGACGTACGGGGCAAGCTTAGTCCTAGGTATATAGGACCGTTTGACATTCTGGAGCGAGTAGGAGATGTATCCTATCGTCTCGCTCTTCCACCGTCGCTAAGCGAGGTGCATGACGTGTTCCATGTGTCCCAATTACGACGGTATATCCCGGACCCGAGCCACATCCTGGATCATTCGGAATTGGTTGTTGGTACCAACCTTTCGCATGAGGAGAGGCCCGTGTCTATCTTGGACCGGAGAGAGAAGATCCTCAAGAACAAGACTATCAAGTTAGTCCGAGTTGCTTGGGGTCATCACTCTTTGGGAGAGTCAACGTGGGAGCGTGAGGATGATATCCGATCACGATATCCCGACTTGTTTGACTCGTGAGGTATAATGTCTTTCTTATGCCTCATGCCTTCGATTCCTTGCTTGAATGAGTGATTGTCTGCCTAGTTATAGCTTGTATGTGATTAATGTAGCTTGTCATTGCTCCTCTAGCCTCTTGATTAAATTTCAAGGACGGAATTCTTTTAAGGTGGGTAGAGTTGTAATGCCTGTGGTTCGTATTACGTATTTTGGAAATACGTGTACGTATTTTCTTGTATTGTTCCTTGTTTAGTTTTCTTGGCTTGGTTTAACTCTGGGTTTGGGTTGTCTTGGTTTGGCCGGCTGGTTGCTTGGTCCATCATGGACCAAGGTGAACCCCCTACCTACCACCACCCATGATATTTATTTCCCCACCAACCTTCTCTCTCCTTCATAACTCTCATTTATTTCTTCTTCTTCTTCTTCCTTCCTCTCCACAACTCCCCAACCATAGGCAAGTGCAACTTGCTTCCACAAGAGAACTCATTTTATGGTTCCATTAGCTTCTTCTCATGATTCTAAACCACTTTAGAACTTGTCATTTTCCATTTTGAGGCTTTAATTCTTGTAGATCTAGAATTTTGCTATTTTTGGATTTTTGGTGTTTTGATCTATCAAACTTGCTTGTTTTCAAGTTTTGATGGTTCCATATTTTAGAAAATTTTGTTCTACCCAATTTTGACCTTTGGAAAGTTGGATTCGGATTTATTTTGACCAAGATATGAGCATTTGGAGTTTTGGGTTCCATCCTTGGAGTTCTTGCTGTTCTTGCCATTTGGAGAAGACAGTGAACAGTGAGCTAGCTTTTTAGCTTATGCCGCTGAGCTGTACGCTGCTCTTTAGTGAGCGTACGCTAGCCTTCGTACGCTGCTCTTTAGTGAGCGTACGCTAGCCTTCGTACGCTGCTCTTTAGTGAGCGTACGCTAGCCTTCGTACGCTGCTCTTTAGTGAGCGTACGCTCACCTTAATACGCTGCCCGTTGGCAGTGTGTCTTGAGCGTACGCTAGCTTAAGCGAGAAAGGCGTACGCTGGCTCCTTTCGTACGCTAGCTCGAGCGTACGCAGTCTTGAGCGTACGCTAGCTTGAGCGTACGCTGACCTGTAGCTTGAGCGTGCCCTTGTGTACGCTGACCCTTGCGTACGCTTCCCATTGGAAGTGTATGGAACCTTTGGTATGCTAGCTCGAGCGTACGCAGACCTGAGCGTACGCTAGCCTGAGCGTAGCCTGGCTTGAGCGTAGCCTGATTACCCTTGATCTTCTATAGCCCTGTATATTGATATCTTATTAGATATTTAACGTCCATTTTATATCCTTACGCCTTTTGTCATGAACTTGATAATCATGGATTTGTTTAATATGTTTGGAAATGATGCCTGAGCGTGACACGATAGTGACCCGTAGTGGTGCACTCCTGACATAATGACCTGACATGACCTGATAGTGGCCCGTCGTGGCGCACTCCTGACTAGTACACTTGACATGATAAACCTGACATGTTATATCTTGATAAGTTGTTACGACGGCTACCTGACATGACATGACTAGACAAGAATGAACATCCTGGACACCGTGGGTGATTGTGCTTGTACAAATAATCCAGTCCTGTCTTGCATCATGTCTAGGAGGGGACTCCTGAGTACCACAGTCAGGAGTACCTACTAAAATGGACTAAGGTTAACAACTAGATTAATACATTAGTCATGAAGAGATTTCCCAGCTACAGGCAATCCCGTTACCTGGGCGCGCTTGGGATCTGTAGCCTGCCGTCGAGTAGGGCACATTTCCAGCACACTGTCATGTGTTGCACCCTTCAAGCTACTTAAGGGTACATGCGTTTCCTGGACGATGTACCCACCTGAATTTAACCCTAATCTCTCGACCTGGGTGACCTGGATGGTCTGCAGGACTTGTGGCTGTGGAATAATCTTACTGCATCTTATTAGTAATTAGGCTTGTGACAACCCTAGTTAGTTAAAGTATCAAGCCGTAGTTCTTGCTTGGCCGTGAAATGATTGGATGGAGTCTAACCAGTCTAGTCTTGCCCTGACCCTGTTCCAGACTATTGAATGACCAGAATGCTTGTATTTATTTTCCCGATAAATGGTGAGAAACCAAGCTCCGTTCAGACGAAGGGTTACAACCCCGGTCCTTGTTTGGTTCACGGGTTGTAACCTGGTTATCTGAATAGTTCCATGGTTATCTCGTCGTATATCATCCTGATATGTTTCCTTTTATTCCAGTCCTTATTTTATTTATATTTATATTCCCGTGCTGATTGCTGGTTTTAGTTCTTAAGTGAAGCCTCCTTTGTGGCACTTGCTCTTTCTGGGGTCTTACCCAGCTGGTTTTGTGTGGCCAGATTTCGGAGCAGCTCCAGAGGATCTACCGACTTCCCAGCCAGATGGTGGCCACTAGACGGAACCCTGGCAACGAGTGGGTTATTTTTGGCTCTCCCGCTCTATTGTAAAAATATTCTTTTGAGGCGTTTAGCCGACGAGCACCTGTTTAGCTCGATTGCACTTTTACTTACTGTCTGCCTACGGGCTGTAACATGATTAACAAATCCTAGGGTTGATCATGTATGACTGAACTCTTGCTAGTCCTAACATTTTGTAATGACTAGCTTCATGATCAGCTGAATATGTAATATTTGGGACGCCTTATTATTGTATATTTAATGATCATACATCTTGTAACATCTACTTACTTGCTTGTGATTGAGACACTAGGCTTGTTCATGATCTTAAGAGACTGTTGGCTTGTAGATAAACCCTCATGTATCTAGACAGCCGTGACCGTATAGCGAGATGGAATCCATTTTATATACGTAGCTGGCTATGTCCGCCCCCGCTCTCCAGTATTCTGGTTCTGGGCGTGACATCTCAACATGCATCAGAGGAGGTGGCTAGAGCTACTTATGGATTATGATGTCAACTTACAGTACCATCCTGGGAAGGCCAACGTCGTTGCAGATGCGCTGAGCAGGAGGGCCGAAGTTTATTTCCTAACAGCACAACCATAGTTGTTAGCAGATCTTCAGAAGATGGGTATAGAAGTTGTTCTCCCTTCCAGTATGGCATTGATGGCCCGTATACAGGTTCAGTCCACTATAGTCGAGAGGATTCGGATGGCGCAGTCAGTAGATTCCAAGCTTCAGCGGCTCAGAGCAGAGTGTGCGGCAGGACGGCGACCAGAGTTATGCATTCATGAAGATGGTACACTTCGACATGGTAATCGTCTTTGTGTACCCAGTGGAGATATCAGACAGGAGATTATGGCAGAGGCTCACAGTTCTCAGTATTCCATTCATCCGAGCAGCACGAAGATGTACCGCGATATTCATCAGCACTTTTGGTAGAATGGCATGAAGAGGAAGATAGTCCAGTTTGTCTCTCGGTGTTTGGTTTGTCAACAGATTAAGGCTGAACATCAGAGACCGGCAGGACTTCTTCAGCCCTTGCCGATTCCAGAATAGAAGTGGGAGCATGTAACCATGAATTTCATGACTGGATTACCTAGATCCCCAGCTGGTCGAGATAATATTTGGGTTATAGTTGACAGGCTCACGAAGGTGGCTCACTTCCTCTCGTTCAGAGTTGGTCAACCGACGGCTCAGCTAGCAGAGATGTACCTCAGGCAGATTTTTAGGTTGTACGATGTGCCAGTCAGTATCACCTCCGACAGAGATTCCAGATTTATCTTGCACTTTTGGCGTAGCCTGCAAGAGAGTTTGGAGACTCACCTCCAGTTCAGCTCAGCTTACCACCCGCAGATGGATGGTCAGTCGAAACGTACGATCCAGACTCTTGAAGATATGTTGCGGTCCTGTACACTCGACTTCGGTGGTTCGTGGAAAGATTACTTGCACCTGGTGGAGTTCTCGTACAACAACAGCTTCCAAGCCAGTATCCAGATGGCACCGTTCGAGGCACTGTATGGTAGGAAGTGCAGATCCCTGCTAGCCTAGGATGATGTTGGAGAGAGGCAGATGCTCGGTCCGAAAATGATTGTCCAGACAGTTGAAGTGGTCAGAAGAGTCAGGGGTCATCTTCGAGTTGTCCAAGATCGCCAGCGTCATTGGGCCGATTCTTATCGGCGCCCTCTTGAGTTTTCGGTCGACGACCATGTGTTCATGAGGATTTTTCCTAACCGTGGCGTCATTCATTTTGGCATACGGAGAAAGCTTAGTCCTTGGTATATAGGACCGTTCGACATTCTGGAGCGAGTAGGTGATGTATCCTATCGTCTTGCTCTCCCACCGTCGTTACGTGAGGTACATGACGTGTTCTATGTATCCCAATTACGACGGTATATCCCGAACCCGAGCCATATCCTGGATCATTCGGAATTGGTTGTTGGTACCAACCTTTCGTATGAGGAGAGGCCCGTGTCTATATTGGATCGGAGAGAGAAGACACTCAAGAACAAGACTATCAAGTTAGTCCGAGTTGCTTGGGGTCATCACTCTTTGGGAGAGTCAACGTGGGAGCGTGAGGATGATATCCGATCGCGATATCCTGACCTGTTTGACTCGTGAGGTATAATGTCTTTCTTATGCCTCATGGCTTCGATTCCTTGCTTGCATGATTGATTGTTTGATAGATTGTCTAGTATAGCTTGCTTGTGATTAGTGTAGCTTGTTCTTGTCTCTCTAGCCTCTTGATTAAATTTCGAGGATGAAATTCTTTTAAGGTGGGTAGAGTTGGAATGCCTGTGGTTCGTATTACGTATTTTGGTATACGTGTACGCAATTGACTCGTATTGCATGATTCCTTGCTTGGCTTATCTTGGCATTTCATGGCTTGGTTTATTTTGGGTTGGTTCGGCTAGGCATGGTTTGCCTTAGTTCATTATGAACCAAGGGGACAACCCTTACCTACCACCATCCCTATTTATTAGCCCACTCCTCTTTCTCTCTCTTCATTACTCTTCTTCTTCTCTACCATTACTCTTCACATACCAGGAAGGTCTAGGTAAGTGCATCTTGCTTCATGGAGGAACTCAAGATTTATTGTTCTATTTTCTTCTTTGCAACATTCTAAGACTCTTTAGTGCTTGGCATTTTCAATTTCCATGACTAAATTCTTGTAGATCTAAGTTTATTGTATTCTTAGATTTCTTGGATTTTGATATACTTAATCTTGTTATTATCAAGTTTTGATGGTTCCATGTTGTAGAGTATTTCATTCTGCCCTATTTTGACCTATGGAAGTTCGAATTTGGACTCTGGATGAAGGATTTATGGAGTTTGGAAGCCATAGCCGCATGGTTCTTCTTCTCGGGAAGTGGAGAAGAAGAACAGTTCTCTGGCCGCATGGCAGTACTTGACCGCATGACTATTTCATGCGGCAAGTGATTTCCCCAGTCGCATGAATAATTCAGCCGCATGTAACCTGAACCCTTCTAGCCGTATATGTCCTAGCTAATCTAGCCGCATGCGCAATGGTTGTACCTAGCCGCATGACTGGGATAAACTCCTGGATGCATAAGCCTTTCCTATTTAGCCGCATGGAACTTTAATCCCCGAGCCGCATGGACTTCCCTCTCTAGCCGTATGGGACTCCGCTCAATTCCAGCCGCATAAGACCCTCTCCAATTCCCGCCGCATAAGACCCTCTCCAATTCCAGCCGCATAAGCTTCTGCCTCCTTTCCGTCGTATAGCGTTGCTCTCCCGCAGTCGCATATGCGCCCGCCATCTTGAGCCGCATAAGGCCCGGTCACCCCCAGAGCCGCATGAGATCGCATGGAATTCAGTCGCACGGACTTTCTTTTCGTGAGCCGCATGCACCCCGAACCACCCTGAGCCGCATGCCCTCCCTTTTCCTCCGGCCGCATATGCTCAGTTTTCTTCAGCCGCATGGGCTGCTCCCTCCCCAGCCGCATGAGATCACTTCTTGGCCGCATATGCCCGAGCCGCATGACTCTTCAATAGCCTTGTATTTTATGATTTAATTGTTATTAATTAGACCCATATCTTGTGGCCCTCGGTGTACTTGGTCCATTTGAGAAATGCTTATACCATGTTATCCTGCACATGTAACATGAACATGATAGTGACCCGTAGGGGTGCACTCTTGACGAGTAACATGACATGATAGTGGCCCACCGTGGCGCACTCTTGACAAGAAAACCTGACATGATATACCTTGATATGTTGTTGTGATGGCTAACATGACATGACAAGTATGAATGACCCGGACCCCGTGGACGATTGTGCTTGTATAAAATGAACAAGTCTTGTCTTGCATCATGTCTAGGACAGGGCCCCTGGGTACCACGGTCAGGGGTACCTACTGAAATTTGACTAAGGCTAATAACTAGAACAACACAGTAGTCATGAAGAGATTTCCCAGCTACAGGCAATCCCGTTACCTGGACGCGCTTATGGATTTGTAGCCTGCCGACGAGTAGGACACACTTCCAGCACACTGTCATGTGTTGCACCCCCTCTCTTGAACAAATATTTGACCTGGGTAACCTGGATGGTCTGCAGGGCTTGTGGCTGTCGGAACAATCTCGCTACATCTTGTTAGTAACTAGGCCTGTGATAACCCTAGTTAGTTAAAGTAGCAAGTCGTACTTATTGCTTGGCCGTGATTGTTGGATGAGGCATAATCAGTCTAGTCTTGTCTTGATCTTGTACAAGATTGTTGCATGACCTGATTTTCTTATATTATCTTGCCGATAAATTATGGGAAACCAAGTTCCGTTCAGATGAAGGATTACAATCCCGGTCCTTGTTTGGTTTACGGGTTGTAACCTGGTTATCTGAATAGTTCCATGGTTATCTCGTCGTATATCATCCTGATTTTTTTATATTTCCAGTTCTTACTACTTATTTATATTCTTGTGCTAATTGCTGGTTTTAGTTCCTAAGTGAAGTTTCCCTTGTGGCACATGCTCTTTTTGGGATCTGACCCAGCTGGTTTTGTATGGCCAGATTTCGGAGCAACTCCAGAGGGTCTACCGACTTTTCAGCCCGATGGTGACCACCAGGCGTAACCAGGGCAACGAGTGGGTTATTTTTGGCTCTCCCACTTTATTATAAAAATATTCTTTTGAGGCGTTTAGCCGACGAGCACATGTTTAGCTCGATTGCACTTTACTTACTGTCTGTCTACGGACTGTAACATGATTGACAGATCCTAGGGTTGATTATGTATGACTAAACTCTTGCTAGTCCTCACATTTTGTAATGACTAGCTTCATGATCAGCTAAATATGTAATGTTTGGGACGCCTTACTATTGTATATTTGGTGATCTTACATCTTGTAACATTTACTTACTTGCTTGAGATTGAGACAATAGGCTTGTTCATGACCATAGGAGACTATTGGCTTGTAGTTAAACCCTCATGTATCTAGACAGCCGTGATCGTATGGCGAGGTGGGTTGCACTTCAATATACGTAGCTGGCTATGTGCGCCCTCGCTCTCCGGTATTCTGGTTCTGGGGCGTGACATAAGCACGGTATACAACCATTTTATCAGGAGAGACCAAGACAATGCCTACTCCGGAAACAATATTGCCTTTAGGTCCAACTCGTGATGCTCCATCAAAGTATAATTGCCAAATATCATCCTTCAAAGTCATGTTGCAATCTACAACTTCATCTGGAATGTCGTCATATAGCTTAGAAGTTTCAGGTATAGGGTGAGCTGCTAAAAAGTCAGCTAATGCTTGACCCTTCACTGATTTTTGAGGTATGTAGACCATATCATAGGGAGTAAGCAATATAGCCCAGGTAGCTAACTGGGAGTTAAGAATACTCGGCTTTTTCATTAATACCCGAATAGGATTTATTCTGGATATAACATGAATAGTCTGTCCCGATACATAATGTCGCATCTTTTGAATGGCAAAAACCAACGCTAGACATTCTTTTTCTACCGGAATATACCTGTGTTCAGCTCCAACCATCATTCGGCTAAGATAATAAATTGCTTGTTCATGACCTTTATCGCTTTTCTGTGCAAGAAGAGCACCAAGAGAATGATCTAATGCTCGAACATACAGCAAAAATGGTCTTTCCAATACTGGGGGTACTAAAACAGGTGGATTTGTAAGGTATTACTTGATGTCATTGAATGCTTTTTGACATGCTTCATCCCAGACAAATGACACACCCCTCTTCAAAAAACGAGAGAAAGGTTCACATCAACCAGGAAGATTTGATATAAATCTCCTGATATAGGCAATGCGACCTTGAAAACCACGAAGCTCTTTCAGATTACGTGGAGGACGCATTTCAAGAATTGCTTTTACTTTATCAGGATCAACATGGATACCTTAAGAAGTAATGACAAATCCTAAAAATTTGCCACTAGAAACCCCTAAGAAAGACTTAGTGGGGTTCATCTTTAATTGATGTCGACGCATCAACTCGAACACTGTCTTCAAATCTTGAATGTGATCATCCTTTAATCGACTTTTGACAGCGATATCATCTACGTAACATTCAACTGTTTTTCGTAAATGTTCTTAAAAGATATTGTTCATGGCCCGTTGATATGTAGCACCGGCATTTTTCAGACCAAAAGGCATAACCGTGTAGCAATAAACTCCAAGGGGTGTACGGAAAGCAGTGTGCTTTTCGTCTCCTGAATGCATCTTAATTTGGTTATATCCTGAAAATTCGTCCATGAAAGACATGCGTTCAAAACCACATATATTGTCTATCATGACATCAGTGATCGGAAGTAGAAATTCATCTTTTGAAAAAGCTGCGTTAAGATCTCGAAAATCTATGCAAACTCGAACTTTTCCATTCTTCTTCATGACAGGAACAATATTAGCAACCCAATCTGGGTGTTGTTCTTCACGGACAAAACCACATGTGATCAGCTTTTTAATTTCTGCTTCAATTGCATCCATCATATCCGGTCGAAAACGCCACTGCTATTGTTTTACAGGTTTGACATTAGGAAGAATATTGAGTTTATGGGTAGCCACTTTAGGATCTAGACCCGGCATATCCTCATAGCTCCATGCAAAGATATCGATATATTTTTTTATCAACTTTATCAACTTTTCTTTTTTATCTTCAGAAAGGTTTTTGCTGCTGAATATTGGCTTTGACGTAATTTTATCTCCAACATCAATCTGGACGATTTCATCTTCCGTGGGCGGCTGTCGTTGTTTAAATCGAAGATCCCCTGTGTATCCATTTGTTGTGCCCAAGGGTCATTTTCAAATAGCTCAGACTCATCATCGATTTGAACCATATTAACTGAAAAGACGTGTTCAGATTCAACATATTGGACTCCTTCAGAATATGAGGATTGTGAAGAACTGGAAGAAAATTCTTCTTCCATATCTTCCTTAAACATGTGAGATGGATCGTATCCCAAACCATGACGGGTTCGTTGATAAAACGGATCACCACATAATGGTAATCGTCTACCTTTGCCCTGATTGAGACCTAACATGGTTTTCAAATCATATCCCATATTCTGGATAATCTTAAGAGATTGTTGACTATATTTGTCAATTCTGATTTTTCCTTTATCTTTCTCTTCGAGATTATCTGTCTGAATAATAGAAATATTTCTAGCCAAACCAAACACAATTTGACGCTTGTTTTTCTTAGTAGACGGGATCACAAAATAAGATTCTTCGTGACGACTATAAGTTACACAAGCTTGTGATGATGAGACAACATTTAGTAAATAAGGAGAAAATGTTAGGAACCTCTGAGCATAGGGTCCAACATCGATATGAGGAGGAAAATAATTCTCTTTATGATTAATATATAAGGTTTCGTCTGTATTTATGTCAGTTTTATGTTGATGACTTTGATTATCAACAGATAAAGTAATTCTTTCAACAAATTTGACAACCATATACTCCAAAAGGAAATCTTTATTAAAATAAGAAAGCACAGATTGATTAATATTTACATCATTGACAGACTGATTACTACGCTTTGGATTAATCATTAACGGACCGTCATCCGTCTTCAGCGTAGACTTGCCAAGGTTGATAACTAGTGGTTCTGGATCAGTTGTACGAGAAGTACGTCCTTTAACCTTGATCATGAGAGGCTGATGACTAGTATTGGTTTGAACCCAACTTATGACTGGAATTCTCACAGATTCATCAGACGTAGCTTGAGTTCTTCCTTTAACTTTAATCACCAAAGGTTCATCATTGACAGGTTGGGGTCGAATCCTTCCTTTAACCTTAATCTTCAAAGGTTGATCTTCTGAAGGTGATTGGTCTTCTGAGGGCGATTGGTCTTCAGAAGGTGATTGGTCTTCTGAGGGCGATCGATCTTCAGCCATATCAGATATTTCCTTTGCATGCTCCTGTTTATAGAGTATTGAATCAGAGAAATAGGCTTCAACACCTTTAAAAGGATTGATATCTGCAAATTCAGTGTTTACGATCCCCTGAGAATCCACATACTTGAAGCATTGGTGGAGAGTCGAAGGCACAATATTATGTTCATGTATCCATGGTCTTCCGAGAAGGATATTACAAGATACATCTGAATTGATAACATAGAAGGTTGTCATGGTTCGAAGATCACCTATTTGAATCTTCAGACGAATTTTTCCCAATGGTTTACTCCTTCCAGAATTGAAACCAACAATTGTTGTACTAGTGTAAGTCAAATCACTAGTAGGAATCCTCAATGGTCGTAGCATACTTTGAAGAATAATGCTAATGGAAGACCCGGGATCGATGTAAATCCTGTCAATTTCGGTAGAGTCAATATACCCTGTATAAAACAAAGGCCTGTCATGTCGATTATGCATCAACAGCATATCCTCTTGTGTGAAAGTAATATTAGGAATTGATTCCATCACACTGTGGCACTGGGGACACGACACTGGTATATTGTCAGGACTTTTGAGTTGGACTAGGCATGAATCTGCCTGTAGCAAAGCTTCGCTCAAAGTTTCTCGACTTTCTTTAGAGAGACGAAGTAACTCAAAGATAGAAAGCCTAGCCGGAGTATTGGCTAACTGGGCTAGTATGTCAAATTTATAGGGTTTTATCAACCCTTGATTTGAACCAGACTTTAGCAGGACGTCAAAACGTACTGCCTTATGTTTCCCTTTTTCAACCACTGGGGTTTAGAAGGTCTTGTCTCTGTAGGAATAGAAGATGACTGAGTCGGTTGTGTTTCAGTGGCATCATCCGCTTCTTTGGAAGTTCCCTCGTAATCTTTGTGGTAGTCCTTTTCGGATCTTGTACCAGCAAAAGCCTCTTCTTCAGGCTCAAGAGAATGAAGTACCATATTACAGGATTTAGTCTTCTTTCCCTTAGTCTTTGTCTTATGAGGATTTTTATGAGGAACCTCAAATCCCAATCCGATGGAGGATTTCTGACCTTGAATTTGCAAAGGAACACGCATACCTTTACCATGGTTCAAGCCTTCCGCTTTTTGAAAGTCATAGCCCATCTTTTTTTATGAGATGGACCGACTGTTGATAGTACATGTGAGTGGGTAGCGGATTTTCACAAGATGTTTCAGCAGATGAAGAAGGAATGGAGACCCTTGTAGTCGCAAGGGTGGAAGCTTTCGGTGTAAGAGGTAAAATCCCAACCGGAGCTTTCTCATAGGCAGCAAAAACTTGTTGTGCCCTGTACAAAGGAACACTATTCATTGCAATCCATTGCTGATGAGTAAGCTTTAGTTTGGTAGGAGGAGCCAAACTTAGAGGGCATATGTTCAAACCCCTTAGCCTATCTTCCAAAGGAATGCCATCCCACAAATGATCAGAATCATCATGGTCTGAGATAACAACATGAGAAATCATATTGCAGGTTTTGACTTTTTGACCTTTCTTGGATTTTAAAATTTTACTTTCATGCTCCATTTCAGGTACTAAGTCAGGATGTACCTACATAATTTCACCATTTTTCAAGGTGAGAGGCAACAGTCCTTTACTTTGATCTCTGGCTGGTAGAAGATTCACAATCTTCATCGTCGCCTTCGAAATCGGGACAATCCCATCTGGAACTTGTTGTGGAGGAAAACCTCCAAATTGAAGAGAAATCATGTTGGTTGTGACTGTATGCTCATCATTAGTTAAAGCGATAGCTTTAGCATTTATCAATTCTTGAATCTTCTTCTTTAAGACATAACAAGCCTTAGTAGGATGATTTATGTATCTATGATAGATACAATACTTAGGATTATCAGTCAAATCCACTTCATTAGGTCATTTTGGATCTGGAATCTGGAGTTTACCACTCTTCATAAGACATTGGAATATCCCAGGAATATTACTGTTATCGAAAGAGTATTCTTCTTTCGGCTTAGAAGAATCCGGATTACTTGGTGTAGTTTTGAATTTTGAAAGGTTTACCACCAGGGTTTCCTTTCCTTTCCTATTATGATTACCTGAATTGTTATCTGAAGAGGCTTTCTTTCCTTTATCTTCAGAGACGAAGATCATCCTATGTTCACGAGCCAATCTACCATTGGTCTCAGTTGAAACTGCTGCTATAATAAATGAGACCCAATCTGTGAATTAAGAGCCTGTAAAAACAGCAATGGTTGGTTGCAGATTTATTTTGTATGTATCAATTAATGCTGAATCTGGCATACCAGGATGCATTTTCAAAGTAGCCTGTCGAAAACGTTCAATAAACGTCCGAGTATCCTCTTTCTCTTTTTGTTTAATTTCTATTAAGGAGGACATATTCATGTCCATCCCTCCTTCATAGAAGCGAGAGAGAAACATTGCTTTGAACTCGTCAAAAGATGATATGCAATTATCAGGTAGACAACGATACCAATCGTATGTTGTACCCGTCAAACACCCAATGAAGATTCGAGTGAGAAGAGCATCATTCTTCTGTAGATGTACAGTCATAATATCAAAATAATTGATATATTGACTTGGAGAAGCCTTTCCATCAAATAATACCATAGATTATGGCTTGAATTTAGGAGGAAAGGGCACATCATTCCAATGGGGAGGATAAGGTTGCTTGATCCCCAACTTATGGAGTTGATCTTTGTGCTTAAGAACTTCAAACTGTGCTTTTAACTTACGAACTGCTTGAATAGCTTCATTAGTTTGAGGAAGCATATTTGATTGAATAATGGTTGGATGTACCGTAACCCCCACTGGAGGTGATACATCTTCTGGAATGAGAGGGTCAGGAGATGCAGAGTTTTGATTGATAACAGGTTCCTGACTCATATTATTCAAAGGTATGACAACCCCTTGACTATCATGAGTTTGCACAGCTACCTGTACTAGTGTTATCACTGCCGGTTGGACTGTTTGCTGAGTCGTTATTAGCTGATGCATATTTTGCATCATGGCAAGCATATCCTTTAACGATTGTTCCACCGCAGAAAGACGTTGTTCTGTATAAGAAGTAGATGTCTCTTGTTCTTCCCCGAAAACTTAAGATTCAACTTCTCTTGAACATACAAAGGGATTGGTGTAGAGATATGAATCAACACTATCAGTTTTTGACTCCAAATACTGGGTACCCCCAGCTTCTGAATCTGAAGAATGCATGCTTAAAGGTCGTTGACTTCTTGACCTAGTATGTTGATATACTCTTTCAAAAGTGTCAAGGATTCGGTTGAACCGTTGTTGACTTGGAGTCTGGGACGAATTTTGTCTTGAACGTCGTCCTCTATTGACATGAGATGCTATATTGACCGATGCATAGGACAACTCATGTTCTTGGTCATCAATTTGTTGTTGAGGTACGTTGTAGCTTAATCGGTCGAAAACTGACCGTTTAGTAGCAGAACAACAACATTTGATCACAATTTGGTGACATTCACAATGATGATTTTCTTGAGGGAGTGTCACAGGAGATTTTTTTGTTTTTACGTTTTGCACAAGTAACTCGCGTAAATCAGAAAAATTAGAAGGTAATATTTTCTTTTTTACATTTGGCACAGAGAAATATTTAGTCCCTTGTGTAAAAAGAAGGTTACTAGCTTCATTGGCAGAAGAGAGTTGTACATTTTTACGCGCTTGAAGTTGTATGCATAAATCCTAAGTTGATTTTTGTGCACTAAGAACACCATCAGTATTGCACGTAATCCTAAGATTAGGCTCTTTGCGTAAAACAACATTAGAGGATTGTTGGCGGCAAACAGAATCTTTGCCAAGATTTATTGTCTCTTTGGATAAATCAAAGGAATTGTTTATCATAGGAGACTTGTTTTTACGCTGTACGCGTGTAGGCAAGTTCACTTTAGATGCAAAAGCACCAATGTGAACTTTATCTACCATGTCACTGATAGGAGATTTGCCTTTACGCGTATAGCGCAAAACAGGAATATCTGCCATGTCACAGACGGAAGATTTGCCTTTACGCGTATAGCGCAAGACAAGCTTGTCTACCACGTCACAGACAGGAGACTGAATTTTATGCACAGGGCGCAACACTGAAGTAGGAACTGCCTCGTCACAGACGGGAGCCCCAACAACAGGAGTGGGAGGAATTCCCTTGCCTTCAGAGACAATCGAGAGATCAGAGGGTGCTTTGGATTTAGGAATCCAAACTTTGCGCACCTTTCGTGATTTTTGCACGTTGGAGCAGCGAGCACTACCCCCAGTTCGGACCATTTCTTCATAAGCAGTATGGTCGAATTGAACGACCAGAGTCTTCTTCATCGATCCAATCAACACATCATCATATTGAGCAATTGCTTTCTCGTCAGAGAAGAAAGTCGTCCCCAGCAGAGTCGCTATTTTGTTTCACTTAACAAAATGCCCTTAAGGCCTTTGAAAGAAAACGAGAAAAAAGTGTACAAAAGTACAAGTAGATTCTGGAAAGTATTGCTATGGAAGTCTAATCTGAGAGCAATCACTTTGTTCCTTGGACCACACGATGATGATGAAGAAAACTGCTTGAAGATGAGCAACTGGAAGAACTAAGTCACCAGAAAGGTATCGACACAATTGGCACTGATGGCACAGTCGAATGCTTTCCTGCCTTGCTTCACTCTGTTCTTGAGGAAAAGTTGAAAAGAAATACTCTGAAAAATCACTTTGCTCTGAAAGTATCTGATCACCAAAAAGCTTCTTTCTTTTTCTTAAAAAAGAAGTCTTTATATAGACTTGTCTTCTGTGCGTAAAAAGCATCAATATAGGGTCTCTATACGCAGGCTATTAGGATAACTGTCACCCACGTACAAAAATTAGCCTCTACGCCTGTTGACACATGTCCCATAATTTAATAAAATAAGAAGAGCACGTACACAAGTTCTTCGAGAAGTGTGGCATGCAGGACACGTCAGAAAACCATGTTCCCACATAATCAGGACAAACTGTGCATAAAAAATATTGTTTAAACATGTCCGAGCGTAAAATAGCTCAAAGTAAGCTTCCTGCGTAAAGTGGCTAAGAAAATAGCCTTGAGCGTAAAGGCTCAAATAAACTCTACACACATAAAAAGAGTAGCTGAATAGCCTTGAGCGTAAAAGCTCAAATAACTCTTATGCGTAAAGAGGAAGCTGTTCTTCAAGCGTAAAGCAGCTCATTGGCACACTAAACAATAACCCTCTCGGCTTCTGTGCAATCATTTCTCAGAAAATTAATCTGTCAGAACATTATCTTTGTGTATTTAATGCAGCAAGGACAGCTCATTCTTCGCATAAACAGCATGGACAGCTCATTCTTTGCGTAAAATCTGAATTTAAGACTTGCGTAGAGTTTTGAGTTTGACCCAGTTTGACCCTTGCGTAAAGTCTAATATGGAACTGTCTTTGCGTAAATATTTCAACTTCCTTGACTTTGTCTTCGATATTTATTTACGCTTCTACACCCAGATCAATCGTCTTCTGTTGTGGAGCCAGTAATCTGATTTCTCAGTTCATCTAGTACCTTTGCAGGGCGGGGTACTACATAATTACCCACCGAGAAAAAGTTTCGTCATCGAAACTTAAGAAGAAACTTACGATATCCATAGAAACGATAGTCCTCATCCTTCGCCATCATCAATCCATAAAAATTGCGGGCCAGATCATATCAAAACTCATGTTCAACAAAACAACTCAATCTCAACCAATCAATCGGTAAAACATATGTCGACATCATAAAAATATTTACGGACTTATTGTATGGAACGTTCATCTCATTGATGATATCAAATAAGCAAGGAATTTTTTATCAGGAGAACATCTTCGAATTAACAATTGGCCAGAGGATCGTGTTGCTTCGATACCATTATGTCACGTCTCGATCCTGCAGAGTCCTTTCGTCCTCACTTTAGACTCTATGGAACCGTTCGTCCTCGCTTGGGCGTGATGTCGTGCAAGACTAAGTTGCGCTTGCACAAGGCCATGACCAGTACAATGACAAAATAGATAAGATAGACAATAATGTAGCAGAATATAATGTAGATATTTGAATTTAGAAGTGGACACATTGCAGAATATAATGAACACAAGGTAGAAAAAACAGATTCTCTTTGTTGATATCTTTTGAACATATTACAAAGCTCTTATTCTCTCCGATACATGCCATACTTGGTTACATTCACTCAAAAAACTTTACAGAAGTACAATGATCTCGTTCCATACATTACATCACTTTATATACAAAACCAACTCTTTGAAACAGATGACCATCTCTTGGACAGAAAACCCATCTTTGTCTCTCTTCTGATTTCTGGCTCCTAAGGATGAGGCTCGGCTATCCCTACGGACTATCCATCTCGATGCATCCTGCACCTGCGTACAGACTGATGGTGGGTCAGTACATCAACGTACTAGTGATGTGAACAAAGGCTACACCGTCTGAAATAATCACTAATTCATTTAGTGAGAAAACATTTCTTGTGGCATTGATCTTGCTACTTTTATCTATGTTCATTTCATTCAACACAGAGTCACATTACTTCTTTTGAAAACACTTTTGAAAAGCAGCATATCATTTCTTTATTTCAAGCCAACTATCGGATCAATTCCATGTACTATACTACTCAGTTTAATTCAGACATGCACAACGTGTTTCATGAGTCATATCCATTTATTTCGCAATATATCTGCAATAATTCATTCTTTGGGGCATAGAATTCATTGATTCGGAACATATTCATTTGCATAATGTATTATTCTTTAGGGACGAAAGCAATATTTCATATGGGACATATATTCATAAGAGCATTTTATGATGAAAACGTTAAACATTTATGGATATCAGTTATTCAATAATTCTTACCTATAGCCGGCGATCATCCCTGCATAAGACAAGGATTAGCATACACATAATAACCAATACATGTTTCATATTCGTCTCTGCATTGTTAGCTCTTAGCAAAATTATTATCGACATATACAAACACGATTGGTAGCTGTGACTCTCCGGTTCAGCTCTGCACCAATCAATGCTTATCTATATCGTGGTCCATGTCATTCTCCGTAGTTAGCCGCTGTGAGTACTCTTGGGTTCATCTCATCGCTAGTGGACACTCTATACACCCTCCTGATCGCGAGGTCTCTTTTACCTCAGGGTGTTACTCTATCCTCCCCCGGACTGAGCGGTTCTAGTACCCCAGAACCGGTCGTGGAGATCTATACTTGTGCATAAGTTGTCCAGGACCAATGCATGAATGCAACTCTATCAGATAAACTCTAGGATGCACAGATTGTTAGACAATAATTATATTCCATATGTTCTCTTTTTTTATATAATCGAGCCAGTATCTCTACTCTTTTCTCTATACGGACAAGCCGTATCATCTCTTTTAATAGCACAATGTGCCTTATGTATATCTTTGTCTTTATAGCATATAATAGAGGGACAATGAACAATCTTTATTTAAGCAAACATGACATTAACTATAAACAACAAGCATGAACTCTACTCTTGATAGATTACAATTCAGGGACATATGAGCATTCTTTTTTTCTCTTCTTATTAAGCATGTCAACCGTTTATTGTTTTGAGGCAACATTCTAACTTTAGCTTGCAAGCTTCTTTATCTTGTTTAATATAGCAATGGCTTCGATCATTTAGCAACATGCATATTTTCATATCAAATCATACAGGGTCATCGTGCTAGCATTCTCAACGTTTACGGTCTTGTTCTTAACACTATCACAGATTTTTTATTAGGCGTGAGATGAATCAGAAAGCATAGTCCTTGTCCACTCACCCTGATCAATCGTCTTCTGTTGCAGAGCTAGCAATCTAATTTCTCTGTTCATTTAGTGCCTTCGTGGAGCGGGACACTACAATTGTGAACTATTTATATATTCTACAAGAACTGGTAGTACGATCTTTTGTGTGACACCACACACTATAGTATCTACAATATAGAATATCAGACACTTGCATTATAACAAATGTAATATACAAATATTTATCCATATAATTCTCATTCAAAAAGGATAATAAAATATAATTAATACAAAAGTGATGCTTTTAGTATATAACCCTAACAATAGCAACCATAGGCGCATGGTAGACATAGGAGCATGACAACCTGGCACATGGCAAATCTGGCGCATAGCACCACCTTGTGCTTGGAAAGGACAAGCACGCAACTTCAGCTCATGCACATAGGAACCTATACACACGGGTGTATGTTGTCAGGTGATGCGTGCGGCAAGCTTCTATGGCCACTTGGCATTTCTGCCGCATGGCCGCCTACGCGCAAGGAGGGTCGTCGTCCCAAACAACAAATTTGGCTATAAAGTTTCTCAAGACTTGCCATGACCATAACTTCCTCTCCCGAACTCAAAATCAAGCAAAATAAAAGCCAAAACTACATGAAATCGAATTCTCTACAAAATAGAATAACTAGTTTTCGATAATAAGAAGTTTTGCTAGATCATTCCCTCAAAATCATGTAAAACCCCAGCTTTGAACTTTAGATCTACTCCAAAATAGCTATTAAAACTGAACACCAAGAACTAAAATTTTAGAGAATATAATGAAGCATAATATAGGCCAAAAATAAGTAAAAGAAATTAAAGAACTAAAATGAGCAATGGTCTCTCCATTAGTGCAAGGTGTACTTGCCCATGAGTTGGTTAGGGAAATGAATGAAAGCAATGAGGAGAGAGAGTAGAAGAGAATATTTATAGGGTATGTGTCACGACCCACACCAGCTTTCCGGATACAAGACGTGTCCAAGCCAGACTACGCCGCAGAGTCGACGGTAGAACGCTGTAACGGCCAAGATGCTCAAATTCATAAAATAACAACTTTATTGCTCATTCATATTTCTAAGATTTATTACAACAGTTACAAGATTTACAACATTTATATTTAAAGGAAAATACAAAATTCTTACATATTATAAATGGCTACAATATCTATCTAAAGTCTAGGTTTGGCCTGCAAGTACACCCGTATCTCCCACGCTAAGTGAAGCCACAACTAAACCTGAAAAATGTTGGTTTTCAGTCAGGAATGGAACAAGCACACAAATCGATGGCAATGCGAGAACACAATAGAATTAATAAAACATGAAAATAACATATGAGAGATAAAAACTAGAAAGTACTAATGACATGGCAAGTGGTGGAGAAGACAAGGAAAACAAATAAACTACAACTATCTATGTGATTTGAAATATCCGTTTCGACATGTGAACAACTAGGGGTAAATTCGGCACCCTGTACGTGTCGTGTGCAGCTGCTATTATTCAGAATAGACATCATGGGGATAGTTCTGGGTAGTCCATATGTCTACTAAGATATTTTCCCTTTCGACTACTCTGTGTGACGAGCGTGTCAATAAGCAGCAAGACATATGTATAAACATGAAATGTATAGACTACTATGAATCGAAAAGCAATCAGAAAGTGTACTTGCCTGTGGTCCTTTGCTGGTAAAACAACCATCTTGTTTGGTCCAACGTAGTTCGATTAGCCTAGGGTTGATATGAAGTCCACAATCACAAGAAACATATGAAGGGTGATTAGTCACGATTTTAAGATAATCTAAGAAGAAATTTGATCTAAGAAAAAGTTATCCCTTTAATCCCAAAATAATACTTGTAAACTATAACTACTAGTCAAAATGGGTTTAGATACTACTTTTGAAAACATACAAAATCATTTTAGGGCTAAACCCTTAATAAGGAAATATGTTAATTTAGAAAAATGTTTATAATTTATTTGTAGTATCAAAACCACATATTTTATTTTGCCAAAATATTCAAAATATATACTTAGAACCTTGAAATCGTTTTTAGGGCTAAAATCAAACTATAGTAATATATTTTTAGGACCTTTTGCCCAATTCTATATTTACAATATAACTTTGGAAAATAAATATAATTCTCAAACAATTAATAATAATAATAATAATAATAATAATAATAATAATAATAATAATAATAATAATAATAACAATAATAATAATAATAATAATAATAATAATAACAACAACAACAAAAGCTACTAATAATTATACTAGTAACACAGAGGCCCAAATCTCTAATCACGGTCCAATAAATAATTTGATCAGCTAAAATTATGGGGTCCACGCTCATGTGGATCACTAAGCCCATACTAATATACAAAATAATATTAATAAAATACTTGAGCCCAAATTCCTATTTCCTACTAATGGGCCAAGCCCCAAGTACTAAGCCCATGATTCCTATTATATAGGTATATATTTAACCCAAGGATTATAAACAATTAACTCTGATTATAAGCTAATAATGAATTCTTTACAAGCCCATGAAACTAAATTAGTGTTTAACCCCAAAATATATTGTAGGCATTGATCCAAAATATTAATATCATATATATAATAATATAATGCTATAAATATAAATACCAAAATAATCTTAACATATGACATAACAGTATATAGGTGTATGCATCCTAATATATTTATGGTCTGGCCTCAAACATTTAATCAAAGGAAAGCCAGATTATTAGCTACTGGGCCGGCCCATTGGCTCAGCCCATTCATCAAACAAAAGCAACAGAGAAAATAAAATAAAATAACTACTGCTGCTGTAATAGAGAGAGAGAGTGATGGAGAGATGGGACTTACCGGGAGTGGGGATCGGCGCCGACGGGAAGAGGTCTACCGAGCTCGGCGGAGCCCCAAGGGTCGAGGGCGGCTGCAGAGCGGTCCGACGACTAACGAGGGGGTCCCAGGCACGGCACAAGGGAGGGGGAGAAAGGCCAGGCCACGAGGGAACGTGGCTCGGTGGCGCTCGACACAAGGGTTTCTACGGAGGCTTTGCCAGGGCCAGGCGAAGGGTGACGGCGACGGGCTGGGATGACCCATTTAGGCGCGGGTGGTGCGCGGCTCCAGATCCGGGCAGCTAGGTGTCAATGGCTATGGCGGCAAAGTTCGCCCCCGTGCGGCGACGTTCGGGTTCGACACCGCGGGGACGCTCGACCGGGCACGGAAATGGTGGAATGCTGCGGATCGGATGGCAGCGAGGACACGGCCGCGGAGTCGAAGAGAAGGAGTATTCTATCTGGCGGTGGGTGCTGCTAGACCCGGGGGTGTTCCATGGAGCCGACGCTGGGATCGGGTCGCCTGTGGGCTACGATCGCTGGGGCGGTTGCATCCCGGAGTTGGCGCCGGAGGAGATCAGGGCTCAGGTGAGTCTTGGTGTTGTATCGATAGTCTTTGGTGGAGGTGGCGAACGGGACGACACGGTGCTGATTATGGGTTTGTAATATGTAATACAATGGAGTAATATTGGATGGACACGGACACACGGGTTCGGACACGATCACACGTGTTGGTTGTGTTGCTATCTACTGTGATGGCGATGGAGATGATGTTGAAGCTCTACTGCAGTCGGGGTCGACGCCCTGTGCGCGTAACACGGCGGAGAGGTAGGGTATGGGTGTTTAATGGTGGTTTATTGTTGGCGTGGGAGCGGTATGGTTATGTTGATGCTGTTACGGATGGCAGTTGGGATAGGAACGATGCTGTGCAATATGTACGGAAACAGGGGGTGGTGTATGGTGTTGTTTATGGAGTCAGGATAGAAGGAGAAGGTGAATTATTTAGAATTGATGGGGGGAGAGAATTCGGGTGAGGGCGAGGTTATATCATATGGCCGAGTTATATATAGAATCTGTTAGCAAGCATTCTCTTATCAAGATTATAGTTTTAAAAAAAACAAGATTTAAATAAGTATAAATCAAAATATTTAATCTATAAGAATCTTTTCTTTTTTTTGAACTATTATCCCATAATAGATCAACATATAATTTTAAGATAATATTTGTTACTCACCAATTAATTTAAAGTATATTAGTATAATCCAACCTTAATTCAAATAGTAGTCATCGTAGTAATTTAGTTATAACAAGATAAAAATAACTTAAAGTATATATATTTTATTAATCAAATCTTGTTAAAAATGATTTGACGAAATCTTTGCATTTGATCAAATATGATTTTCAAATCCCTTTCGAAACCAAAAGTTTGAAAGTCCAAATAATATTCAACAACATTTGAACTTCCTAACGAAATTCCAATAATACTATTTAATAAGGTATTTTTATTAAACAAAATAGCACTCTCAAAATATTTAATTCAAAACTAGTTTTGATCAAATAACATTTGCAAAGTCTCGACGAAAGATTTAAACACGGTAAACAAAATAAAAATAAAATTTTAAAAATCAGGGAGGAGGAGCTACAAATCTACTCACCTTAAAAATAAATTCATCCTCGAATTTAAGGACTACTAGAATAGATGGACATGGTTGATCGGCAAAAACGATGGTAATTTATGATAATAAATTGTTGGAAAGACGAGAAAAGGAAAAAAATTTAATAGGAGCATCGATAACTATGGTGGAAATGAACGGGGGTAAATAGGTATGGTTTGGTGTTGGAGTCTTAGGCTATGGTCTTGAATCCTAAAATGTTCAAAATTTTCTCAAAATTCAACCCCAAAAACTAACAATGGCTTCAAGGATAATTCACCAATCGAAGACTCTACCACCTTAGAAATATTCTTCCTTGAAATTTTAAAGGACACGATTAGCACAGCTACGATTATAATCAAGAAACGAAATTTCAATCAATATGAATAAGAATGGTAATTGATATAATCAAGGGATTCTTATGATTCACGATCGAATTAGTCATGGTTACGAATATAATCAAAAATGGGATGACCAATGATCAAGAGTTAGATCGTGAATAGAAAAGGTACCACGAGTCATGATTAAAGTATAGTCGAAAGGGTCTAGTTACCATGGTCGATGATATAATCAAAATGGGATTAGTTAAACAAGGAGGAGTCGTTAGGCACGACTAACTACTGTTGGAATTATATAGGCATGGTCAAGGATCAAAATTTAGATAAAGTCCAAGCATGGTTAAAGCCATTTAGGTACAACTAAGATGCATGCAAGTCATCCAAGCATGATCAAAATTTAAAAGTTGGTACGAGCATGAACAAGATCACAATAGCCATGATCACGGTGGAATAAAAATAAAACTTAGTAGAAAAATATAGGCACAATTATGATTTAGTCATGAACAAAAATTGTTCAAGATCGATCAAAATTGAAATCATTGTGGTACGAACAAATAGTTAAGCAAAATTATTTAGGCATGATTATAGAATCGAATTCTAGGATAACATGCGAATTGGCACGATTGAAATAGAATCGAATAGTCTATTCGTGATCTAAAGGTCGTTAAGGATGGTCCAAATCGAAACTGTTCTAACACGATCGATTGGGTAAGCTTGATCATAGAATCGTAATCTAAAGGTGATTATGAATCTAGTGGAAGGAAATTAAATTAGGTTTAAAAGATGATGATTCAAAAATAGGAAGATATAGAGGAAAAGAACAATCAATTTATTGAGAAGTTGGAAACTAGGAATAATGCACAAATCAATTTAGAAACTTTACAGTCGTATGCCAATAAAAGACGTAGCCTATATGGTATTCGAATATCGTAAACATATCTGAAGTCATTTTATCGAAAATTTATGCCTCGCCAATGTACAGCTAGCTGCAATAAACTCTTGGTTCCACGACTCAAATGAGGATACGGTAATGAATACCCTATCAACTCTATCCAATCTTGACATAATAATTCAAGAATGAAAAATAGGGCAACTAAGCTATAGCTTTAATGACATTCGATAACTCACGCTTACTTGAAATTATTTCAACTTGGGGAACATGCCACGCCAGTGCGCTGCTGGCTGCAGTGAACCCGTAGTCTCGATAATTCAAATAAGTGGCGACAGTGCGCTGCTGTCTTGCCATCGCAAGTCAACGAACATTCTTTTAACTATACTTTATAAAATTTTAAAGGAGGTTCTAGAATTTTAGACAAGTTCCATGAGGGTGTAAGTATCTGTCCTTCAAGTATGAATATCAAGTCTTGAAAAAAAAATGATTAGTTAGGAAGGATAACTCTTGAATCCAAAAACTTAACTTGAGATTAATGTATAAACAATTGAGTGAGAAATTATTTAAAAAGATATAATCCCTTGGGTCCAAGGAAAATATAAGTGATACAAACCCATGATATGGCGATGTTTAGAGAAGACATAAGATAAAGTTTGTACAAATGATCAAGATCAGTAAGAAAAGGACCGAAGGCAAAAGAAATATAAATTTTATCTATTTCTCTAATATTCAAGATCAAGAAAAATATGTATAAAACACTATGTCTACTTACTATGAAAATATATTTACACAAGTATACATGCATACCCTAAATAAATCCCAAAAATTCCAAAAAGTCAATCTAAGAGAAGATTATCTATTTCTGAGTAAAATAACAATAGTACATATATTATATCAAATATATAATTTATAGAAATTATTCACGAGATTAAAAATGGACCACCAATATATATATATATATATATATATATATATATATATATATATATACTACCAAGGTTTGGTTTGTGTTCGAACTAGTTTAGGATAACATGGTCTTCTAAAAGCCGATAATCTTAATAATACGTAATTAAATTATTCCTAGGGTCATGTCACAACTTGGCCTGGTTTTCCTAGTTAGAATACATCTATGACTCGGCCTTCTCTACTATAGCTAATACGCAAGTTAAAGCATGCCATTGCACTATCCGTGCTATCACTTCTAGTCATTTGGTGCTCCAAAATTTAACCAAGACTAAGGCATTCTATAATAATAATTAAATATTTATAAAAATTCAAAAATCACATCTTAATTCAAATAAAAGGAATAAATGCTATTTTCAAAATTTCGGGAAGATGTTACGAATCCATCCTCCTTAGAAATACCGCCGAATCAAAATGCGATAGTGTATCCTTCTATGAAAGTCATCTAGTGAGACCTATGTAGCAACCTTAACGACCCAATTGTCAAATTAAATTAGGGATTCCTAGTCCTAACCATTCCCTTAAAATTGATTTACTCCTAGTTGTGAATAAGCATTTTCTAGTCGCAGGCTCGCAGTAGTACAACTAATATAGTACTACCACGAGTTTGCACAATTTTGTGAAAACTGACCTGCATGGGCCACCACAAAAACTTGTTACGACCCGCATCCGCTTTTCGGATACGAGACATGTCCAAGCCAGCCTACGTCGCAGAGTCGGCGATAGAACGCTGTCACGGCCATGATGCTCAAAATAATAACTTTATTTCTCATTCACATTTCTAAGATTTATTACAACAGTTACACGATTTACGACATTTATATTTAAAGAAAAATACAAAATTCTTACATATTAGAAATGGCTACAACATCTATATAAAGTCTAGATTTGGTCTGCAAGTACACTTGTATCTCCCACGCTAAGTGAAGCCACAGCTAAACCTGAAAAATGTTGATTTCCAGTCAGGAATGGAACAATCACACAAACCGACGGCAATGCGAGAACATAATAGAATTAACAAGACATAAAAATAACATATGAGAGATAAAAACTAGAAGGTACTGATGACATGGCAAGTGGTGGAGAAGACAAGGAAAACAAATAAACTACAACTATCTATGTGATTTGAAATATCTGTTTCGACATGTGAACGGCTAGGGGTAAATCCGGCACCCTGCACATGTCGTGTGCAGCTGCTATTATTCACGAATAGATATCATAGGGATATTTCTGGGTAGTCCACATGTCTACTAAGATATTTCTCCTCCCGACTACTCCGTGTGACGAGCGTGTCAACAAGCAGCAAGACATATGTATAAACATGAAATGTATAGACTACTATGAATCGAAAAGCAATCAGAAAGTGTACTTGTCTGTGGTCCTTTGCTGGTGAAACAACCATCTTGTTTGGTCCAACGTAGTTCGATTAGCCTGAAACATATGAAGGGTGATTAGTCACGATTTTAAGATAATCTAAGAAGAAATTTGATCTAAGAAAAAGTTATCCCTTTAATCCCAAAATAATACTTGTAAACTATAACTACTAGTCAAAATGGGTTTAGATACTACTTTTGAAAACATACAAAATCATTTTAGGGCTAAACCCTTAATAAGGAAATATGTTAATTTAGAAAAATGTTTATAATTTATTTATAGTATCAAAACCACATATTTTATTTTGCCAAAATATTCAAAATATATACTTAGAACCTTGAAATCGTTTTTAGGCCTAAAATCAAAATATAGTAATATATTTTTAGGACCTTTTGCCCAATTCTATATTTATAATATAACTTTGGAAAATAAATATAGTTCTCAAACAATTAATAATAATAATAATAATAATAATAATAATAATAATAATAATAATAATAATAATAATAATAATAATAATAATAATAATAATAATAATAATAATAACAAAAGCTACTAATAATTATACTAATTATACTAGTAACACAGAGGCCCAAATCTCTAATCAAGGTCCAATAAATAATTTGATCAGCTAAAATTATGGGGTCCAAGCTCATGTGGATCACTAAGCCCATACTAATATACAAAATAATATTAATAAAATACTTGAGCCCAAATTCCTATTTCCTACTAATGGACCAAGCCCCAAGTACTAAGCCCATTATTCCTATTATATAGGTATATATTTAACCCAAGGATTATAAACAATTAACTCTCATTAAGATAATAATGAATTCTTTTCATGCCCACAAAACTAAATTAGTGTTTAACCCCAAAATATATTATAGGCATTGGTCCAAAATATTAATATCATATATATAATAATAATATAATGTTATAAATATAAATACCAATATAATCTTAAAATATATGACATAACAGTATATAGGTGTATGCATCCTAATATATTTATGGTCTGGCCTCAAACATTTAATCAAAGGAAAGCCAGATTATTAGCTATTGGGCCGGCCCATTGGCTCAGCCCATTCATCAAACAAAAGCAACAGAGAAAATAAAATAACTACTGCTGCTGTAATAGAGAGAGAGAGAGTGATGGAGAGATGGGACTTACCGGGAGTGGGGATCGGCGTCGACGGGGAGAGGTCCACCGACTAATGAGGGGGTCCCAGGCGCGGCACAAGGGAGGTGGAGAAAGGCCAGGTCGCGAGGGAACGTGGCTCAGCGGTGCTCGACACAAGGGTTTCTACGGCAGCTTTGCCAGGGCCAGGCGAAGGGTGACGCAGACGGGCTGGGGTGACCCATTTGGGCGCAGGTAGGGCGCGGCTCCAAATCCGGGCAGCTCGGTGTCAACAGCTAGGGCGACGGAGTTCGCCCTCGTGTGGCGACGTTCGGGTTCGACATCGCAGGGACACTCAACCGGTCGCGGAGATGGTGGAATGCTGCGGATCAGACGGCAGCGAGGGCACGGTCGCGGCGTCGAAGAGAAGGAGTATTCTATCTGGCGGTGGGAGCTGCTAGACGCGGGGGTGTTCCATGGAGCCGACGCCGGGATCGGGTCGCCTGTGGGCTACGGTCGTCGGGGCGGGTGCATCCCGGAGATGGCGCCAGAGGAGATCAGGGCTCAGGTGAGTCTTGGTGTTGTATCGATGTTCTTTGGTGGTGGTGGCGAACGAAAAGGCACGGTGCTGATTATGGGTTTGTAATATGTAATACAATAGAGTAATATTGGATGGACACGGACACACGGGTCCGGACACGATCACGGGTGTTAGTTGTGTTGCTGTCTACTGTGATGGCGATGGGGATGATGTTGCAGCTCTACTGCAGTCGGGGTCGACGCCCTGTGCGCGTAACACGGCAGAGAGGTATGATATGGGTGTTTAATGGTGGTTTATTGTTGGCGTGGGAGCGGTGTGGTTATGTTGATGCTGTTGCGGATGGCAGTTGGGATAGGGACGGTGTTGTGCGATATGTACGGAAACAGGTGGTGGTGTATGGTGTTGTTTATGGAGTCGGGATAAAAGGAGAAGGTGAATTGTTTAGAATTGTTGGGGGGAGAGAATTCGAGTGAGGGAGAGGTTATATCATATGGCCGAGTTATAGATAGAATCTGTTAGCAAGCATTCTCTTATCAAGATTATAGTTTTAAAAGAAACTAGATTTAAATAAGTATAAATCAAAATATTTAATCTATAAGAATCTTTTCTTTTCTTTTCTTTTTTGAACTATTATCCCATAATAGATCAACATATAATTTTAAGATAATATTTGTTACTCACCAATTAATTTAAATTATATTAGTATAATCCAACCTTAATTCAAATAGCAGTCATCGTAGTAATTTAGTTATAACAAGATAAAAATAACTTAAAAAATATATATTTTTATTAATCAAATCTTGTTAAAAATGATTTGACGAAATCTTTGCATTTGATCAAATATGATTTTCAAATCCCTTTCGAAACCAATAGTTTGAAAGTCCAAATAATATTCAACAACATTTGAACTTCCTAACGAAATTCCAATAATACTATTTAATAAGGCATTTTTATTAAACAAAATAGCACTCTCAAAATATTTAATTTAAAACTAGTTTTGATCAAATAACATTTGCAAAGTCTCGACGAAAGATTTAAACACGGTAAACAAAATAAAAATAAAATTTTGAAAATCTGGGAGGAGGAGGTACAGTGTAGGTTGCTCCACTAAATCCTAACCCTAACATTTTCTAACCCAATTCTACATGATGTTACATAATCATATTTAAATAAATAGAATCCAGAGCACAACACGGTTCACTATTCCGTCATCGAAATAGTGAACCACGCCTACAACCAAACAAGGTAAGGGATGGAATACTATTCCACGACGAAACACGGTTCCATGCCATGATCTGGTATAATTACATTATACATGAGCAATACTACAGATATCATATGTCATGTACAAGAATAATGTAGAAAAAATATGTATACCAAAAACGGGAAGTGACACGGGCTATTTAGAATATTCTAGACTCCATGGAACTATTCGTTTCATCATTTTGAACTATCTTAAAAAATATAGCTTATGAACCTATTTTTATGTCGACACATTCGTGTCGCACACGTCGACTCCAACTATTTGAGACAAGTGCTTACTCAAATTGCTTTTATTTTCTAATAGTTTCTATGACAAATGTTTTAGATATGCATTACATGATTCTTGACACACTTGTTAATACGAGTTAGTATGGCTTCATATTCATGATTATCGAATTTCGTAATTTTGTACTTATTATGATTATCGTGGTTAATGTATTTTGTGATAATCGAGTATCGTGATTTCTCGTGTCGTGACTTGAATCCATGAATCGGATGAAAAATATCTTAGTAGACATGTCAACTACCAAAAACTATCCCACGGACTTACGCAAATAATAACAGTCGCACAACACACATGCGGGGTGCTGGATTTACCTACTATTCGTTTACATGTCGAACGTGGTATTTCAAAAAACTTAGGTAGATGCAAATTTACCTATTTTACTCTATTCTTGTTGTCACATGTCGTGATTGCTCGTGTTTACCTGTTCCATTTTACTTGACATGCCATGATTGCTGTATTTATCTGTTTCTCTCTACTTGCTATATCATGATTCTAGTTTTACCTGTTTACCATGTATTTCATATGCTATTTTTTTATAGTTTCTAGTATACCTTGAATAGTTTATCATGTATATACATACTCCAATCTTGACTGGATAACAATATTTTTAGATGATGTTGTGCCCATGTTCTTGGACTTCATATTGATGCTATAGTTGAGACTACTCTTGCACCTTGGACCATGAGGTGACGCTAGAGAGATATAGGTTAGTAATTTTCTATTTCAGTACTATGCTCTAGTTTTATTTCTATTAATTAGTTGATTGGATTTGTCTTTCTTATTTCATATCCTCCTTAGCAGACTGTGAGAATATAATGATACTAGTTGTACTTGTATTGTTGGGATGATTTACATTGAGGTATAGACAACATTCTACCTCCAATACTGCAGCGTAGGTTAGACTTACCCACACACTTGTGCCCAAGCATCTGGTACGGGTGTGCATTATGACATAAACCCTAACCTTAATTCTCCCTACTACATTTCTTTGAAGAAATTATATAGTTTATTAAATAGGTTAATCGTTGTAAACATAAATATTAGAGTTAGCAAATTATAGGGAGTTTAAGGTATTACCCAAAAGTAGTTTTCTTATTTCTTTCGAAATTAACTTCACAAGTTTAGAGATATCAATTCTAGAAAGATGGTATATGATTTTCTTTTAGAATTTTCTTACAAAACTAATTTCTTAAGCGTCTGCATGGTAGTGTTTTCATCGGTTTTAGGGCATTTTTGAGCTGACCGTTTATGAAAATCTCGATTTTTAATTTTTTGAGGCACTGGTTTTGGTCAGCTCAAAAACTCCCAAAACCGGTGTAATACAATTTTGGGTGGCTTTATATACAACCCAAATCGGTTGGTTTTAAGGATTTTTATTGTTTTATTCCATTTATATGCTCACAAAAAATAATAATTATACTATAATACCCTATCATATTTTTTCTTTCTCATTTGTGTTTCTCTTCTATTTCTTCCAAACTATGGCTACTTTTTCTATAAAGTTTTTTAAAAAAAATTTCTACATTCAACCATGTGTTTTTATTATTTCATGTCTTTCTATTTTTTTGATCAAATATGGACTTCTATCTCCTGGTCGAGATGTGGACTGGATGGCAGTTCCCGTGCTTAATACCGTTTTGTTTATGTATGGACATATAGGTAATTTTATTTTTGTAAAAAACTTTCATAACCATTCGTTAGTAAATTATCAAGCATGTTTTAGACTAGTTTAAAAGCCACGACTTAAAACTATATAAAATCGGACCCCTCATAACCGCTCATTACCGGTACTCTAAAAATGCCTCATACCTGCTATCCCTACAATTTCTAAGCAGACCCTAAAGTTGATTACGTTTATAAAGATTGTATGGGAATTTATTTTGGATTTTTCAGGCAAGGCCAGTTTCTTAAAACTGATTACAAATTTGACTTAGAATTAGATTATCATGATAGTGAATTAAATGTGACTTAGAATTAGAATATGACTTAGACTTAGAATTAGGTTGAATGCTGGAGTGGAGGTCTTAAGAATGGACAGGTCAAGGATGAGAATGAGAATGAGAATGAGAATGTGAGGGGCCGGTTGGGATCATGTTCGAGAGAGAAGTGTATGCATGCATAGTGTTTGTTTGTTTGAGTTAATTAAAATAATTTATAAGGGCACATCAAAAGTTGATCAGGTTAGTCCAAATCTAATTTTGGTTTATTACAAGTTTGCCAATGAAAAACTTACTCAGGGCTAACCCAATTGTAAGTATATAAGTCAACTTTTTTCTTTTTTTTTTTTGCTCTCTTCTCCTTTCTCGTAAGAAGAAGAACAACTTTCTCACAAGAAGAACAAAAAGAAAGAAGAAGAAGAAGAAGAAGAAGAAGAAGAAGAAGAAGAAGAAGAAAGAAGAACAAGAACAAGAACAAGAACAAGAACAAGAACAAAAAGAAAGAAAAACAAAAGAACATTTCTTTCTCCAAATCCTAGTTTTTTTTGCTCTCTTCTAGTTTCTCATATTTCTTTCTCCAAACCCTAGTTTATGGATGAAACTCTAGTTGTCGAAGAAATTAGGTTATCAAATCTATCAAATCTATTAATCAAATTTTCTTCATTAATAGAAGAAATTATTGATGAAACCCTAGTTGTAGAAGAAATTATAATAAAACCCTAATTCTAGAAGAAATGGACTTGTTGTACAACAAGTCCATGTCAGGACTACCATAATTTCTCATAGCCCTAGAAGTATTGAGAACTGCCAAAAATTGTGGCAGTCCTGAAAGAGACTTGCTGTACAATAGGACAGCCACAATTTCTGGCAGTCCTAGAAGTATTGAGGACTGCCAGAAATTGTGGCAGTCCTGAAAGGGACTTGTTGTACAGCAGGACTGCCACAATGTCTGGCAGTCCTAGAAGTTTTGACGACTGCCAGAAATTATGGCAGTCCTAAAATCGAAATGGCCGAATAAAAAAACATATGTTAGGGTTTATTTCCATCTTGATAATAGAGTGAAATATACATTTTGGGATTTATTTTCAATATTTTTTGTGAGAAAGAATGAAATAAACATGTCAGGGTTTATTTTCATGCATTCTTTGTGAGGAATAAAAATGATGAGAATGAAAATTGTGGAGAAGGAAACTAGAATTTTGATGGAAATGATGGAGAAGAAAGCTAGGGTTTAGAGTGGGAAAATGATGGAGAAGAAGATGAAGAAGAAGATGTATAGCTTCGGGAGTAGGAATTGTTGGCCCATTGGTCATATGGTCAAACTGATTTTAATAATTGATCAAACTCTGTCTGGATATATGAAGCTAGCCAGGATATCTCGGACTCTTGGACATGATCAAGAATGGCTATCTACTCAGTTCAAGACCGAAGCAATGTTTGCCTGTTCGAGTCTATATTTCTTTGAGCAATGTATTTTTTATTTTATTGAGTCTAGGAATACGTTGTACACCGAGTTGTACTGGCAAATAGGCTATTCCAAAATGATTTCAAAATGATTTCAAAATGTTTTTAAAATGTCCTTAGTTTTTGAAAAACATTCATATTAACAAAAGCTTCAAAAAGGTTTTCAAAAATCCCTAAAAACTAATTTTAAAAACCTAACCTAACCCTGACAGAACTCGACCAGAGTTCGGCCAGAGTTCGGTTAGTGGCCATTTTAATTTTTGAATTCTCTGGAACTTGGTCCTCCTGCAGTTGTGGATTTGACCGAAATTTCCTCATCGAGTTCTGCCCGAATTCTGCCCGAATTCTGCCAGAATTCTGTCTTTGGAATTCCTATAAAAAGAGAAGGATTTCGATCATTTTAACTCACTCATTCACTTTCAATATTCTCTCTATCTAAAGCTTTCAGTCTTCCAAAGAGTTTCTCTTGAGCTTTAAATTTCAGATCCCAAGCCAGTTACAATCCTCTAGTCGATTTGCCAGTGCGGTACGGTCTAGAAGTTTCAGGGTGATTATAATCAAAGGCTTGATAGAAGATTCAACTCTTCACAATTGAAGTTGGACTAGTTCTTCGTATCAAAGCTCGCGTTGTAGAAGTTGCAAGAACTTCGTAAGAAAACTTACGGTTTTGCCAATAGTGGATTCAACTGGTAGCAAGAGTTCTACCGACTGGATTAGTCCTCAACAGAGGAAAACCAGTATACATCGCTGTCTTTGCGTTTGCTTTCTTATCTCTGCCTTTACATTATTTAGTTGTAATTATTATTCTGTGATCTTGCTGCTAACATTTTTTAATTAGCATTATTCCGCTGCCAACTCTATTCACCCCCCTCTAGAGTATTGTGCTTTACGATTTTGTTCCTACAATTGGTATCAGAGCGGATGTTACAGGTAAAGCAAGGTAACATTGCAATTATTTATTCATTTAATTAATTGTTATATAGATCACAGTACAACACATGGCAACTGTGAAATTCACAAGTGAAGGCCAGGCCACAAACAGACCTCCACTGTTTGATGGTACGAACTATACCTATTGGAAAACATGGATGAGTTTCTTCTTGAAATCTCTTGACTTTGATTTATGGTCTATTGTTATTGATGGCTATCAAAAGCCACCTCGTATAAATGTTGATGGAGTTCTAGTTGAAAAACCCCATAACAGATATACAGATGAGGAAAAAAAAAGGCCAGTCTTGACGCACGTGCTATTAACGCTTTATTTTGTGCTTTAGACAGAACTGAATTTAACAGGATGTCTATCTGCACAACTGCTAATGAAGTGTGGAAGCTTCTTGAAGTCACACATGAAGGCACGACTCAAGTCAAAGAATCAAAGGTCAGCAGACTTACTCAAGAGTATGAGGTGTTCAAGATGAAGCCCAATGAAACAGTTACTCAGATGTTCGAAAGATTCTTGGATATTGTAAATCCTTTGTCCTCCCTAGGCAAAGAGTACAGTAACCATGAAAAGATTTGCAAACTCCTGCGAGCACTTACCAAGAACTGTATTCCAAAGGCTACTGCGATCATTGAAGGGAACGACCTCACAACTATGTCCCTCGAAGTACTCATGGGTAAGCTACTCACTCATGAACTGGAGCTACAAGATTTTGAAGAGCCTGCACCAAAGGAGAAGACAATCGCTTTCAAGGCTCAGCACAGAAAAGCTGCTGAAGGTGATTCAGACAGCAGTAAATCTGATGCTGAAGATCAGGCACTCCTAGCAAGGAAATTCAAAAGATTCGTGAGATATGAGAAGAAAGCCAAAGAAAATAATAGCAGCAACAACTGGTATCAAGATGATGCTGTCTGCTATGGCTGCAAGAAGAAGGGACACATGAAGAAGGATTGTCCTACAAACTCATCATCAAGCAAGAAGAGCAACAGGTATGAAAAAGGGAACCTGAAGAGATCAACATCTCGGAGATATGCCAACACCAGCATATGGCATGAAAGTGAAGCCAGCGATTCAGAAGATGAACAATCAGAAGACGCTACAAACGTATGCTTTATGGCATCCGATCAGGTACCTACTGAACCTGTAGTTGATACATATGATGACTTTACCTTTGAGCAATTAGGAGATGCCTTCAGTGAACTGATAAGTGATTACAGGAAACTGCGTAGCAAGTATCAGACCTCTAAGAAGGTACTCAAAGAGTACAAAAGTGAAATAGGAAGACTTACCGACCTACTAGCTGAGGTTAGAAATAATGTTAGTGAGTCTGGTGAGCTTTCCTCTATTAAGCTCTTATTACACGAGACTACCAAGTCATCTGAAGAGAAAGACAAGGTTATTGACCAACTGAAAGAAGAACTTTCTAAAGAGAAGAAAAGTCTTCAAAGTGCACAAATCAGAATGGAAACACTCACTTCTGATTATACTAAGCAGTATGACACTTCCAAAAGATTGGAAATTAGGTTAGGAAAACAGCCTGAGACTGCTGCTTCCTACCCTAACACGTGTCACTTACCGAAAAATCGGAACATTCCCAAGCCAAACACTGTCAGACCTAACCCTATCAAAGCTTTACCCCAAAAGGTTAAGCCCAAACAGGATTATAGGTATGCTTTCTTCTATACTAGAAAACCTAAACCTACCAACCGTGCACATCACCCAGCTTTCAACACTAAACATGCACAATGTCATTATTGTGGCCTCATTGGTCATATTTCATCTGCATGTAGAATCAGAAAGCTTGTTGATTTAAATATTTATGCATGGATACCAAAAGCTAATATTTCAGGACCCTACAAGAAATGGGTACCAAAAGTTTCATCTGCAAACTGTTTTGTAGGTGGAATACCTTTCACATGCCAAAAGCAAATGGATCCTCGACAGCGGTTGTTCACGGCATATGACCGGTGACGCTACATTATTTACAATACTGTCGAAGAAGAAGAAGGAAGGTTATGTTTCCTTCGGTAATAACTTGAAAGGGTATATCATTGGTATCGGTGATGTTGGTAAGTCTCCCTATCCTGTGATTAAGGATGTCTGTCTGGTTACCGAGTTGAAACATAATCTACTCAGCGTAAGTCATCTAGCTGATCATGATTATGGCATCAATTTTGGCAAAGACAAATGTACTATAGTTGATAGCTCAACTGGTAGTACTATCTTTGAAGGTATCAGGGTTGACAACATATATGTTTTCTATTTGTTGGAAGAAACTAACATTTCAGGTAGATGCTTAATGGCTAAAAGTGATGAGAGTCATCTGTGGCATATGAGACTCGGTCACGCAAATATGGACATAATCTCAAGATTATCCACAAAGAAGCTAGTACGCGGTTTACCGGACATAACATTCAAGAAAGATTCGGTATGCAGCCAATGTGAAAAGAACAAAGCTACCAGATCCATATTCAAGTCAGTAAACGCAGTATGTACTACTAGACCTCTACAATTGCTACATATGGACTTATTTGGTCCTAGCAGAGTTGCTAGCCTCGGAGGTAAGCTATATGCTTTTGTAATTGTAGATGATTACTCTAGATACACGTGGGTATACTTCTTGACACGCAAGAATGATGCATTATCCGAATTTGTCGCCTTTTGCAAGAAAGTACAGAATGAAAAAGGTTACATGATCACTCGTATTAGAAGCGATTATGGTGGCGAATTCGAGAATGCAAAGTTTGAGCAATTTTATGACACACACGGTTTTGTACACGAGTTCTCCTGCCCTAGGACTCCACAATAAAATGGAGTTGTGGAACGTAAGAACAGAACTCTATCCGAAATGGCCAGAGTAATGTTAAACCAGTTTAGTCTACCCAAATATTTCTGGGCTGAAGCTGTCAATACAGCTTGTTTTGTTCTCAATAGAGTTCTAATTCGACCCAAATCGAAGAAGACTCCATTTGAGTTATGGTTTGATAGAATTCCATCAGTTTCATATTTTAGAATATTTGGTTGTAAATGCTTTATTCTTAATACAAAAGACAATTTGGGAAAGTTTGACGAAAAGGCCGATGAAGGTATATTTTTAGGTTATGCGGCCAAGAGCAAAGGATACAGGGTCTTCAACAAACGAACCATGATCATCGAAAAGTCAATCAACGTCACTTTTGATGAACTAAATCAAATAACTATCGATGACAATGACGAAGATCCAACTGTACCAAGCTCAACAACAGTTGATTCTCAACCAAGCTCGGCACTAGCTGATCCTCTTAGAGAAGATCCAAGAACCAGCTACCTTCAGAGTCTGTCGAAAAGATTGAAATTTACGGCTGATCATCCAAAGGATTTGGTAATTGGTGATATTACCAAAGGTGTAAGTACTCGTACATCCAGTAGAGATATTATTTCTAGTGTTGCATTCATTTCACAGCTAGAACCCAAAACTATTGATGAAGCATGTAGTGATAGTTTTTGGATAGATGCTATACAAGAGGAATTAAACCAATTTGAACGGAATCAAGTTTGAAAACTTGTTCCCAAGCCTATTGATCATCCGGTCATTGGCACCCGTTGGGTATTCCGAAATAAACTGAATGAGAATGGTTTAGTGACTCGTAATAAGGCTCGACTCGTAGCTCAAGGATACAATCAGGAAGAAGGTATCGACTACGATGAGACTTATGCCCCAGTTGCGAGATTAGAATCCATTCGCATGTTATGTGCATTTGCATGTTTTCATAATTTCAAATTATTTCAAATGGATGTCAAGAGTGCATTTTTAAATGGTTTTATAAAAGAAGAAGTTTTTGTAGCACAACCTCCAGGTTGCACAGATTTTAAAAATC
The DNA here is from genome assembly GCA_029216955.1 of Iris pallida. Classification (NCBI taxonomy): domain Eukaryota; kingdom Viridiplantae; phylum Streptophyta; class Magnoliopsida; order Asparagales; family Iridaceae; genus Iris; species Iris pallida. The sequence goes on along the minus strand of JANAVB010020799.1, from coordinate 1,600,668 downwards.
CTGATCATGTTTTCAAGTTGAAGAAAGCTTTGTACGGTTTAAAACAAGCCCCTCGTGCTTGGTATGATCGTCTAAGCTCTTTCCTACGTTTTTCAAAAGGCAAGGTTGACACTACACTTTTTATTAAGTCCTTTAATGGTAAGCTTCTCTTGATACAAGTCTATGTTGATGATATTATATTTGGATCTACTGGTGAATCTCTGTGTTAAGAATTCTCTAAGTGTATGCAGAATGAGTTTGAGATGAGCATGATGGGAGAGCTAAAATTCTTTTTCGGACTGCAAATCAAACAAACTGACAATGGGACGTTCATAAATCAAGCCAAGTACATAAAAGATTTGCTAAAGAAGTTTGATCTGGACAATGTCAAACCTATTGGCACTCCGATGGCAACTTCAACAAAGCTTGATATTGATGAACAAGGCAAGCCGGTCGACACATGTAAGTATCGAGGTATGATCGGTAGTTTACTTTATTTAACTGCTAGTCGTCCAGATATTATGTTCAGTGTTTGCCTATGTGCACGTTTTCAAGCTAATCCAAAGGAATCACATCTGTGCGCAGTTAAGCGTATCTTTCGATACCTTAAGGGCACTTCTTCTGTTGGCTTATGGTATGCCAAAACTAAGTCCTTTGACCTTATTGGTTACTCGGATGCAGATTTTGCTGGATGCAAAGTTGATAGAAAAAGTACCAGCGGCACATGTCATTTCTTAGGTAAGGCTTTAGTCTCATGGTTTAGTAAAAAGCAAAATTCTGTAGCCCTATCAACAACAGAGGCTGAGTATATCGCCGCAGGACGTTGTTGTGCTCCGATTTTGTGGATAAAACAAACCTTAGAAGACTATGATTTATTTTACACACACATTTCCATTTTCTGTGATAACACGAGCACTATTAATTTGACTAAGAATCCAGTATGTCATTCTCGTACTAAGCATATCGAGATCCGACATCATTTTCTTAGAGATCATCATCAAAATAGAGATATTGACCTTGTGTACATAGATACTGAGAATCAATTAGCTGACATTTTCATAAAACCTCTAGCAGAAGATCGTTTCAATTATTTACGTCGAGAATTAGGAATTTTGGACGTCAATAATGTTAATTAATTTTATTTTATGATTTTATTTCAATATACAAAAACTGTGTTAGAGACAAGCCAATAAAGAGTCTGTCTGTCACCACAACTACGGTTGAAGCGAAGCGGTACTTAAGAGTTCCCCGGTGAACCTCTGCCAGCTGGGACAGTACTCCTACAGCTAATCTGAAACAGTCGCTGTGTAACGAAATTTAATTTATAAAATAACATTAATTATATTTATTTAATGTCAAAATTGCTAATCTTTGAATTAAATATTTGAAATGAGCCAATGAAAAAGAAAGTGTTTCAAACAAACCGCAGGCGAATTCGGCCAGACTTCGGACCGAATTCGGCCCGAGTTCGGTTGAAGGTATCAGGTTATATAACCAGAACCCGAGAGCCTTTCTTCTTCATTGCTTCTAAACTTCATCAAAACAGCAACAGCAGCCGCGCGAGAGCAGCCCTAACCCTAGTTCTTCATCACCCCTTCTCTTCCAATCCAAGTAGTGAAATCAGTCCAAACTTTGGATTCGTGCGGAGTTCGTTGTTCTCTACAACATATTCGAATCTCGGGAGGTATAACTCCTTATTTCCCCTCCTTTCAATTTCGTGCTATTTAATTTTATTGCACAAATGGCATCTAAGGGATTTAACCCCTTCAAGAGGAAGAAGACAACCAATCCTAGTGAGGAAGGTTCATCTTCGAATCCACCTACGGATTCTCTCTTTTCGCCAGTCCAATCTAGCGATGGCGCATTCGACGAGTTTTACTTTCAAACCCTAGATCAAGCCCTACTGTGGTATGGAGACTTCTCCATGAGATCCATATGCACAGGCGCTCCCATTAAGTGGACTGTGTTTCCAGATCACCGCCCTTTCTTTGAGGCATTAGGGTTACAATATTTTGTTAAACTTTGTTTCCCAGTAGCAACTAATGCCATTAGACTGTTCTACTGCAATATCATATTAAACACGTTTGACGTAAGTACTCGTGTTGGAGGATTAGATATCAATTTCAATGATGTTGTCTTAGCGAAAATCCTTGGTATTCCCAACGAAGGTGAACCGCTTGTTGATATCACTGAATTTAATTTCCCCGACAGTACGACACTTACTAGTTTCAAAGCTGAACTCTGTGCACCTGATCGAGTTCGCTCTGGAAAGTTCAAGGCAAACAACTTGAACTTGTTTAATTATGAATTGCACCGTATCATTTACTCCACTCTCCTTCCGAAGTCTACTTCAAAGGATGATGTCACGTCTCTTGAATTATCTGCTATGTATCACATTCTTAAGGGGATTCCATTTTCTGCCCCTAAGACCATTATCCAGATGATGGGACGTTGTCGTACAAGAGATAGAAATCTCTCTTATGCGATGATTCTCCTACGCATCTTTCAGCGTTTCGACATTGATTTATCAACTTGTACTCAAGACCCTGAGCCCAAGTTTCTGAAGTTATCTCGTCGCAGTATGACTGCTGCTGCTCCTCCTACTGTTCCTCCTACTGCTCCACCTCCTCCACCTACTCAGCAGTATGCCATGACTTTTGAGGGCATACACCAGCACCTTTCGGATTTGCACGTCTCGATGACGGATATGGCCCGCGAACGTGAGTTTTGCGACGTCACTCGTTATCAAGCGATTGCAAATTCTTTAGCTGATCTTCGATTTGCCCAGACTGGACATTCTGCCGGTTCCATTCCTAGAGATCCAGCTTTCTCTGGTTACCGCTGTGAGGATGAGGCTGTTCATGCCTACTTTTAGCCCGGTAACGCATATGATTGGTACCGTTCTGACCGTGCTCCTCGAGACTATGTCGATGAGTTTTACACTGGCGCCCCTCCTCATCCTTCTGGCGCTGGTACCTCTGCAGCTGGTCCTTCTGGACATGCCGATCATGCTGATGATGATGATGATGATGAGGATATGTGATATGTTATCTGATGTTTGAGACTTAGATATTATCTACTGTATACTTGAAAATGCTCCGACATTCCAAGTTTTTCTATCTTTCTAGACTTTATTATCAGTATTTCTTTTGAGAACTTGTACTGGATATTTTTATGTATCTTGGACATCATTTCATCTTTATGGATTTTGTAGTTTATCTTTCACATCAGTTTACTTATTTACTTAGCATCTTTATCTGCTTCTTTATTATAAACTGCCTGTGAAATAATTCAATGTTTTATTATTAACTGCCTGAGACAAATACATGCCTGTGATGTATTTCTAATTTTTTTAATATTTCTACCATTTATCATGATTATTTTTTTGTGTTTCTTCACTGTTTGTTATTTATGCATTGATTGCGGGGGAGTTTTTCTCTTTTGTAATTATTTTGCTAAATGACAACGGGGGAGAAGATAAAGATCTAACATTCTTTTGAGAAAATACAGGACATGAACAATTTTTGATTTTATTTCAAGCTTAAATGTTATATCATTCATAGTTTGTCAATTATCAAAATGGGGGAGGTTGTTTGCCCATTGGTCATATGGTCAAACTGATTTTAATAATTGATCAAACTCTGTCTGGATATATGAAGCTAGCCAGGATATCTCGGACTCTTAGACATGATCAAGAATGGCTATCTACTCAGTTCAAGACCGAAGCAATGTTTGCCTGTTCGAGTCTGTATTTTTTTGAGCAATGTATTTTTTATTTTATTGAGTCTAGGAATACGTTGTACACCGAGTCGTACTGGCAAATAGGCTATTCTAAAATGATTTCAAAATGTTTTTAAAATGTCCTTAGTTTTTGAAAAACATTCATATTAACAAAAGCTTCAAAAAGGTTTTCAAAAATCCCTAAAAACTAATTTTAAAAATCTAACCTAACCCTGACAGAACTCGGCCAGAGTTCGGCCAGAGTTCGGTTAGTGGCCGTTTTGATTTTTGAATTCTCTGGAACTTGGTCCTCCTGCAGTTGCGAATTTGACCGAGATTTCCTCATCGAGTTCTGCCCGAATTCTGCCCGAATTCTGCAAGAATTCTGTCTTTGGAATTCCTATAAATAGAGAAGGATTTCGATCATTTTAACTCACTCATTCACTTTCAATCTTCTCTCTATCTAAAGCTTTCAGTCTTCCAAAGAGTTTCTCTTGAGCTTTAAATTTCAGATCCCAAGCCAGTTACAATCTGTAGAAGCATGGAAAATGATCCATGCGGCCAGGGAACCCCATGCGGCTCAGACAGCCCATGCGACACAGAAAGACTATGCGGCTCAGGGACTATGTAGCCTGAAATATTTTATGCGGCTCAGAAGACACGTGGCTTAACAGTGCTCCCCTTCGACCCATGCTGCATTAATTACTATGACGGCTGACAACTCTGAAAAAGTGACAGCCCTGATACAAAAGAAGTAATTATAACTCTGTCATAATAACAGTCCCCTAGGGAAGAGAAAGAGATCTCTGACACAAATCCCCCGAGATCCATAAAATGCCACGTGGCCTTGCCATGTGGACGATCATATGCGGCTCGAGCGAAGACTTCCCATGCGGTTCAGAATGAAGCCGTTCCATGCAGCTCAGGCCGAAACAGTCTCATGCGGCTCAATCGGAGGCCTTCCCATGCGGTTCAAGAGAACCATTTCCGTGCGGCCCATGCGGATGCATCCCTATACGGCTCGTAATGATCATCTCTATGCGGTTCAAAGGTTCAAAGAGGGGAGCCACTATCCAAGCAGCCCTGACACGTGGCCCGAATCTTATGCGGCCCAAACCTTATGCGGCTCAATCTTCATGCGGTTCAGATTCCCCAGTGGCTCCTAGGACACGTGTGCTAAGCCGATCAATCTCCCAGATTTATTGCAATCAGAGATTGGGTCAAATCTCAATAATCTGGGACACATAGCAGGAGAATAAATCAAATTTATTTGCAGACATCAGAAGATCATTATGAGGAAGATTTATTCCAATCAGTATTAATTGCTGATGAGATTTGGTGTAATATATACTTAATGGTCCAGATTCATCACAATCAAAACTAATGGCCTAGATTGACCAATCCACATGCCACCGCCATCTCCTAGAAGCAATCATTTGCAACCCTAATGATCACATCCCATTCCTATAAATAGCAGGGTGCCATTCCTTTGCAAAAGAGATAGGCATATACAGAGAGACGCACATACAGAGAGAGGCGCACACAGGAGCACTTTTCGAGATCAGAGAGAGCACCAGAGTACTTGGAGAGAAGAGCAGAGAGAGAGCAAAGAGAGCATTTCTTCAACGCCGAGCAAATCTTCTGGAGCCAAGGCTGCATACCGATCGTCCAAGGAGTAAGGCAGGGCTGCCGTCACCTTCCCGAGCCTCTATTGTCACCCCCAAGAATCTAAAATAAACAATTGTACTTAAACTGCTGTACCTAGGTTTTCGTCCCTAGGCTTTTTTTGTACGAGCGAGTTTGTAACGTGAAGTAAAAGTCCAGTCCTCAGATAATTGTTCTGCTCTTTTATATTTCATGGCAAACACGATGGCGACTCTGCTGGGGACAAACTTCTCCACGGCTGAGGAGTTGGTGACGCAGTCGGATGCAGCCAAGCTTGGCTCTACGCAACAGAAAAGGGTCGTCCGTTTCGACCAACAGGCGTTTGAAGAGATGCTCTCTGAAGGAAGTGCTGGTCCGATCCAGAAGCGAACACGCACAAAGAAAGCTTGCTGCGAGTGGAAGCCAAAATCATTTGCTCCCCCACAAGCTCTGGATGGGTACTCTCTGCTACCCAAGACGGCGAGGACGATTCTCATGCGGCTCCACTTCGAGCCGTAGAGAACTCTGCTGTCCCCAAGACCGGCAAATGAAAGCACTACGATGCTGGACTTGCAGGGACAAAGAGCGACTATGCGCCCCAAGAAGAAGCCGAGCACTCCTGTGGCCAAATCTGCCAACCACATGCAGGAGGCTCATACGGGTGGATCTACCAGCCGCATGAAGAAAATCCATGCGGCCAGATCATCCAGCCGCATAAAGAAGACCCATGCGGCTGAGACTCCCAGCCGCATGAAGAAAACCTATGCGGCTACGTCTGCCAGCCGCATACGGACCAATGATGACAGCCGCATGACGCCTACTCCATGCGGCTCTGTCTTCGACCGCCTCTCGTACGGTCCTGATTGGTCCACGAGGGAATAGGATGTACCCAATTGGGGAGCATCAACCGGCCAACGGGGTAGGAGCCCTTCCGAGCAAGTTGATTTATAAAAGTATCGGCGGTAGAAAATATGAAGTTGGGGCCCGCCACATTCAAGAAAGTACCTGGGACCAATTCCGTCACAGAACAGCTGGTATGCACCTTGCCGGCAGTCACTGACTTCAGACTGTTGTTATAATGAATATTTCCCACAAATATCCCACCTCGGATAGGGAATAAAGTCTCCTCCATTTTTCGGTCCAATGGGAGCATATTGAACCAAGATAATGGAAAGTGTCGCTCCATTTGGGGGATGCGGATCGCCATCCCGTTAGAGACAAAACTCCAATTCTCCGACACCTCTAGAACATGACTGTTCTCCACAGTCAAGGCATCTCCAAAAAAGAACGCAGGCTTTAAATATTCCCCTTCAAATTTCTCGGAGTTCATCATAGCGTTAAGAAAATGGAAAGACTGATTCTTGATGGCATTTAGTCTAGCCGAGGGTTCGTCACTTGGAAACTGATCCACCATATGCTGAACAATATGGTCGTACCTATAACCCAGAGCAGCTTGGGCACTCCCTACCAGAAGTTCTCCAGCCGCATTAACCGACAAATTCACTGAGAAGAAGTCAGAAAAAGGGTGAGTTAAAAAGATGAATAAAAAGAATTGTTGGGGGCTTTCAAGTCCCATGCGGCTCGGGAGAGCACCCATGCGGCCCCAACTTAATGAAGCCTCATGCGGCTCTAACTTAACAAAGCCTCATGCGGCTCGAACTCAGAAGAACACTTATGCGGCTCGGTTCAGTGAAAGTCCATGCGGCTCAGCATCGCTTATGCGGCTTCGTTAGTAAAGCGCATATGCGGACACAATGGATATTCTTATGCGGCTCGCAGCTCAACCATAGGATGAACATGCGGCTCGTAAAGGCTCGTACATAAAGTATGCGAGGTAGCCATAGTGGTTAGGGTTCTCCAACTCATATAATCTCCTTACCAACAATGGGGGGGTGAACGTCAGGATGAACATTGGGGACGACGACCGGTGGAAGGGCGGCCGCAGTCGAAGTAGAAGCAGCCTTGCCCTTCAACGAAGACGTTGCCTTCTTCGCTGCAACAGTTTTCTTGGGAGCCATCTGCTAAAATCGAAGAGGGAGATGAAGATCGGGGCAGGAAAGATTTGCAGTAAGAGAGAAAATAAAGAAGTTCTCTCTCTTAAACCTCTCTTATTTATAGGAAGGAGAGAAGGGGAAGACACGTGGACTAGTAACCGCCTCGTAGGAGACGCAATCGACTCCTCGGATTTCATCCCCAAGATTCACCCAGGGCATAGTATCTAAAAAGATTTAATGAGCCAACCCTTGGGATTCCCCCTAAAGACGGCGTTAACGAATTCGAGGCAATTAAAGGACCGCACACGTGGCAAAGAGCTATGCGGCTGACACACCCCTGCGGCTTAAACATCCATACGGCCAGGACTCCATATGCGGCCAGAAGAATACAACCATGCTTCTTATTCAAAGTATTTCAATTTTGCAAATTGAAAACTTTGAAGGGGGTCTTGTAGAAGCATGGAAAATGATCCATGCGGCCAGGGAACCCCATGCGGCTCAGACAACCCATGCGGACTATGCGGTTCAGGGACTATACGGCCTGAAATATTTCATGCGGCTCAGAAGATACGTGGCGTAACAGTGCTCCCCTTCGATCCATGCTGCATTAATTACTTTGACGGCTGACAACTCTGAAAAAGTGACAGCCCTGATACAAAAGAAGTAATTATGACTCTGTCATAATGACAGTCCCCTAGGGAAGAGAAAGAGATCTCTGACACAAATCTCCCAAGATCCATAAAATGCCACGTGGACGATCATATGCGGCTCGAGCGAAGACTTCCCATGCGGTTCAGAATGAAGTCGTTCCATGCGGCTCAGGCCAAAACAGTCTCATGCGGCTCAATCGGTGTAGTGCCCCATCCCTACATCGTGCCCCGTACTTGTCCACGGGGTGCGCGAGAAAGGAACACTGTCGCTATCGATTCGGTCGGGACCGATAGGTCGAGATCGGCCGAGTCGATCGAACGGGAACGGTTGAATTAAGATCCATTCCTCGTTATGGAATGTCTTCTTCGGAACCAAGTCCCATATTCAGCGGGTTGCGCCTCGAGGATTGGCTCTGCGGCTGAGTCGGGAGAGACCTCCCGTTGCTCTGCTTTTCACGCCGCTTGCGTTGGTTTTGGCTTTGTTTTCTGAATGCGTTTTCGTGAATATTTTCGATGGTTTTTATGGCTTGTATTTTGAACTCGTATTTTCTATCGAACTCCTTTATTAATGCAGTATTCTAATCGGTTGCTTGTGCTATTTCAGGTAATCGCATAGACGACGTCTAGCGCGACCAACAAGTTCTCTCGCTGAAGTAAACTCAAGGTGAGTGGCTGACCCTTCTCTTCTCGACCCTCTTCTTAGGCAAAATCGATAGCATTGTTGCGAATGAAAGGATAAATGCAAGGGCACGAACACGGGAAAAAGGATTGAGTTTTTAAAGAGAATGTAGGCTATGTCTTAATAACTAAAAAGGAAAATATGTCTTCACACGGTTATGGACAACTTGTCGACAAGGCGATAGTTTTCTCGAGCGGCAACCCGAGGCCACGGGACCGTTTCGGCCTAGGAGGAAACAGGGTATAGTCGTGCATAAGATTTCAGCACAGGTTAAGCGGGGACTTACAACGGAGCTAGCTACTTGCGTTGAAAGGATCCCGATTAACAAAGCTATACGTCCAGGATGGCTTGTGATGCCAGTGACCAATCACACGTAATGTTGCACTTGGTATAGAAATGATAACAATCGACAGGGAAGAACATGGTAAGTTTCATAAGGCGCGGCGCAGTCTGCCGGGGGTACGTTCCGGTGTAAATTACATTATGCTTGTCATTGCATGCTTGAAATTTATTAGGATGGTTAGAAACATTCATGAACTAAGTCATATAAACTCATTCAACCAAATGAGAGCTTGGAAATTAACTTGCCACGCACCAGTATAAAGTGTAATGTACTGATCCTCGCTCTCCACGCAGGTACCCCGAACCACGAAGGACGTGCCACCTAAAATCTCAAGGCGGCGTGGACACTTTTGAAGCCTCGTCCGTGTAAAGGCTTGTTCTGGATTCTTTTTGAAGAAGACCCGCACTCAGTCCAAAAGAAGATGGCGGCTCGACTCGCCTCGATCGCAGGTAGAAATGTGTAATGGTTTTTGCTTGTATAAAAGGGTGTAATGTATGGAACGACTATCTCATCGGCGTTCATTTTGTAAGTCGAGTCTTGTTGTAGCCCGTGCGGCAATGAATGTAATGAAGTCAATGTAAATGATGTTTTATTATCAATGAAAAAGTTTACTTCTATTTCAAATGTGTCAATCAATTTCTCTGCGTACTCTAACTTGATGTTGTGTTTCGGATAACCTTATGACTATGCCTTGTGCGATCGCAACTTAGGTTCGCACGGCATCACGCCCGGGGGACGACTATCGATTCTACAGAATCGGGGCATGACATAATGGTATCAGAGCACGGCTTTACATCCTTTGACCTCGTATCGATGAGATAAGTTGTTCCATACAATGAGTCCGTAATATTTTATGACTGATGCGTTTGCCTTCGTATCGCAGAAGGGACAGAACCCACGGCCGAGCAAGAACAGAGCGCTTCTAGCGGCTCTAGTAGTTCGCATCGTCCGCAGGCTGGACCTTCTAACGATACCATCGAAAGGATGCTGTGCATGATGGAGGCGCAGCAAAACCAGTCCGAGAACCGACATCAACAGACGGAGGAACGACAGGCCCAGTTCGAAGCTCGTTTCGACGCACATGCCAAACTTCAACAAAAGCAGCTGGATACCCTGCAGCAGATCGTCCAGACAATGGCTGCCAACGAAAATTCTACGACTACGCCTACCGTCACCGTGCCGGCGATCCAATAACCCATTGAAATCGACACGAAGGATCCCGAGCGTCAACCAGCGGCACCGAAAAAGTACAACTTTGAAGTGTCAGAATTCAAAAAAGCGTGCCGCACTTCCTTCAGCGGTACCGAGGGTCCCTCCATAGAAATCGACTGGTTGGAAGAGCTGGAAGATCACTTCGAGCTGCTCGACATTGAAGAATCCAAGCAAGTCGCCTGCACACAACTTCTACTACGGTTGAACACGCACGACTGGTGGACCGTGCACAAGCGAGCGATTCGACCGGACAACACTGCTGCGCCGATCTCTTGGGCCACGTTCCGCAAAGTTTTCGAAGTCCAGTACCTTCCGTCAGCCGTTCGTCAAGCGAAGGAGAATGAATTCATGCAGTTGAAGCAAGGGAGCAGGACGGTAGAACAGTACGCCGCAGAATTTAACAAGTTATCTAAGTTTGCTGACCAGTTTCTGCCTACTGAAGAGTGTCGTGTGCGACAGTTCGAAGTGGGTCTGCGACACTCTATTGGTGCGCATGTCGGGGTCCCGGAGTACAAGACTGTGGGCGAGGCTCTGAATCACGCCATCCGCCTTGAGAAACTACATCCTTCCGGTGCTGACGACGTTGTGCGCCACTCCAATCACAAACGTCCTAGCTATACGGGAGGCAACAATCACGCGTCAAAGCGTCCGAACCATGGCGGTTACCAGGGACATAACTCATCATCGCGATATGCCAAGTGCGGTTCCATTGGGCATGAGGCGAGCCAGTGCTTTGTCGCCGAGGGGGATGCTTCTTTTGCGGACAAAAGGGTCACTATAAACAAGATTGCCCCCGAAGAGGGAATCGTAACGCACCACCACAACAACACCGCAAGGAGAATCGAGGACAGGCGCCCCGACCTCCTCAACACACTCAATCTAACAACCAAGACCGACGCCCTAATGCACAGGGGCGTGTCTTTGCTCTGACTCGAGACGAGGCGTATACTTCCGACACTGTTATGACAGGTATATTAAATTTCAATAATGTACCTGCTCGTATGTTATTTGATTCAGGCGCCTCGCATACTTTTATATCGACGGACTTCGCCGTCGAGCACAAATTTCCTGTAATATCATTAGATCTCGACCTTAGCGTAAGCACACCTTCGGATGCACCAATTCTCACAAACTTAGACTGCGCCGGCAGGATTATCTGTATCGGCGGTCAAAAGATCGGTCTTGATGCGATAGTTCTAGACATGAAGGACTTCGACATCATACTGGGCATAGATTGGCTCGGTCCGTGCAACGCAACCGTAGACTGCGCTGAAAAGAAGGTCACATTCCGCATACCTGGAGTGCCTGAATTCAGCTACTCGTGTGGTGAGGCGTCGCCGACCTGCATGGTGATCTCCGCAATATCTGCTCGACGGATGCTGCATTCCGGGTGCGAAGGCTATCTAGCTTCCGTTCGAGACATGCGACAGGATGGTGCAAGCGCGGGTCAGACCGACGTTGTGGCAGAATTCCCAGACGTTTTCCCGAACGAGCTACCCGACATGCCACCCGATCGAGAAATAGAGTTCACCATCGACACATTCCTCGACACCCGGCCGATCTCGAAAGCCCCGTACAGAATGGCCCCTGCAGAATTGAAAAAATTGAAGGCACAACTTCAGGAATTGCTCGACAGAGAGTTTATCCGTCCGAGTGTCTCGCCGTGGGGTACGCCCGTGCTATTCGTGAAGAAGAAGGATGGATCGATGCAACTCTGCATCGACTATCAAGAATTGAATAAAGCCACCGTCCGAAACAAATACCCCCTGCCCCGCATCGACGACTTGTTCGACCAGCTCCAAGGTACAACGGTGTTTTCGAAGATTGATCTACGATCGGGTTACCACCAACTCAAAGTCAAGCCAGACGACGTGCCTAAGTCTGCCTTCCGCACTCGTTACGGCCACTACGAGTTCTTGGTAATGCCGTTCGGTCTGACAAACGTCCCGGCTGTCTTCATAGATCTAATGAATCGGGTGTTCCGTCCGTTCGTTGACAAGTTCGTAGTAGTCTTCATCGACGACATCCTCGTCTACTCGAAGGATCGAGCGCAACATGCAGAGCATCTGCGGACGGTACTCCAAACCCTTCGAGAGAATCAGTTGTATGCGAAGATGAGCAAGTACGAGTTCTGGCTTAACAGCGTCTCATTCCTTAGGCACATCATCTCCGCCGCGGGCATCGCAGTCGATCCGAAGAAAGTTAAGGCAGTTGCTGATTGGAAACGGCCCGCATCAGTTAGCGAAATTCTAAGCTTCCTAGGCTTGGCAGGATACTACCGACGCTTCGTGAAGGACTTCACGAAGATCGCATCGTCGTTGAGTCGCCTCACCCAGAAAGGAGTCGCATTCAAGTGGTCAGACGACTGTGAAGCTTCCTTCCAAGAGCTCAAACAACGGCTCGTTTCGGCCCCGATACTTGCTCTTCCTGAAGGGACGGAGGGATTTCAAATTTTTAGCAATGATTCTGGCCAGGGCTTGGGGTGTGTGCTCATACAGCGGGATAAGGTGATATCTTTTGCTTCCCGGCAGTTGAAGCCGCACGAGAAGAACTACCCCACGCACGACCTAGAACTAGCGACAATTGTGTTCGCGTTGAAGCTGTGGCGTCACTATCTCTATGGCGTGGCGTGCAGGATTTATACGGACCACAAAAGCCTCAAGTATCTCTTCACCCAGAAAGAACTGAATTTGCGGCAGAGGCGATGGCTCGAACTAATCAAAGACTATGACTTATCAATCGACTACACGCCGGGCAAAGAAAATGTGGTAGCGGATGCGCTGAGCCGGAAGTACTTGGCTTCATTATGTATCAACGATCGACTGCTGCGTGACTTGGAAGGAATGGGCATCGAGCTCCGAGTTCGTTTCAGAGACGTGAAACTGGCGCAACTGCGGGTGGAACCGAGCCTACTGGAGAGGATCAAGTCTGCACAGAAGGACGACTCCTACCTGGAGAAGATGCAGAAGCTAATATCGACAGGGAAAGCGTCTGACTTTGCAGAGGACGAGTCGGGAGTGTTACGTGTGAAGGGACGGCTATGCGTACCGGACGACGTAGAACTTAGAAAGGAGATAATGACGGAGGCGCACTATATAAAATATTCCTTGCATCCTGGCAGCACCAAGATGTATAAGGACCTCCGCGTTGTCTTTTAGTGACACGACATGAAGAGGGACGTAGCGCTCTTTGTGTCAAAATGTATGGCCTGTCAGCAAGTCAAAGCCGAGCACCAGCGACCGGGCGGGGAGATGCAAAACCTCGCCATTCCAGAGTGGAAGTGGGATCACATCACTATGGACTTCGTTGTTGGCTTGCCGAGGACGCCGTGGGGAAACGACGCCGTCTGGATCATCGTCGATCGACTAACCAAGTCAGCGCACTTTATCGCCATCAAAGTTACTTGGAGCGTCGACCGCCTTGCTCAGATATACCTTGATGAAATAGTTCGGCTGCACGGGGTCCCAGTTTCTATCGTCTCTGATCGGGATGGACGGTTCGTAGCGCGCTTCTGGAGTAGTCTACATTCAGCATTGGGGACTAAGTTGAAGTTTAGCTCAGCTTATCATCCTCAGACTGACGGCCAAACAGAGCGGGTGAACCAAATTCTCGAAGACATGTTACGACTCTGTACGATCGACTTGAAGTCAAGTTGGGACGTTCATCTACCGCTGGCCGAGTTTGCATACAACAACAGCAATCTGTCCAGCACCAAATGGCACCGTATGAAGCTTTGTACGGACGGGAAGTCGGGGAACGGCAGATACTTGGTCCGGAGCTGGTGGAGCATACTGTACAGAAGGTCAAGTTGATACGAGAAAGATTGAAGATAGCACAAAGCCGGCAGAAAAGCTATGCCAACACGCACCGACGCCCCCTCGAGTTCTCGGAAGGCGACCATGTATTCCTGAAGGTGATGCATATGCGTGGAGTATCCCGGTTCGGTGCGAAAGGAAAGTTGAGCCCAAGATTTGTTAGCCCATTCGAAATATTGAAGCGAGTCGCCCCGGTAGCTTACCAAATTGCCTTGCCGCCTGCATTGTCAGAGGTACATGACGTCTTCTACGTCTCGCAATTGCAGAAGTACGTGCACGATCCGGGGCATGTGGTAGATTTGGGTAAGCTAGACCTGAAGACGGACTTATCATATATCGAAGAGCCGGTGCAAATCTTGGAGCGCAAGGATAAACTTCTCCGCAACCGTGCTATTCCTCTAGTTCGCGTCCTTTGGAGAAACCATTCCGTCGAGGAGTCGACGTGGGAGCTTGAGTCAGAAATGAAGGAGAAGTTCCCTTCATTATTCTCGTAGAAGTAGGTTATATTTTAAGTTTTGAGGACGAAACTTTTTCTTAGTTGGTTATGGTGTAGTGCCCCATCCCTACATCGTGCCCCGTACTTGTCCACGGGTGCGCGAGAAAGGAACACTGTCGCTATCGATTCGGTCGGGACCGATAGGTCGGGATCGGCCGAGTCGATCGAACGGGAATGGTTGAATTAAGATCCATTCCTCGTTATGGAATGTCTTCTTCAGAACCAAGTCCCATATTCAGCGGGTTGCATCTCGAGGATTGGCTCTGCGGCTGAGTCGGGAGAGACCTCCCGTTGCTCTGCTTTTCACGCCGCTTGCGTTGGTTTTGGCTTTGTTTTCTGAATGCGTTTTCGTGAATGTTTTCGATGGTTTTCATGGCTTGCATTTCGAACTCGCATTTTCTATCGAACTCCTTGAATAATGCAGTGTTCTAATCGGTTGCTTGTGCGATTTCAGGTAATCGCGTAGGCGACGTCTAGCACGACCAACAAGTTCTCTCGTCGAAGTAAACTCAAGGTGAGTGGCTGACCCTTCTCTTCTCGACCCTCTTCTTAGGCAAAATCGATAGTGTTGTTGCGAATGAAAGGATAAATGCAAGGGCATGAACACGGGAATAAGGATTGAGTTTTCAAAGAGAATGTAGGCTATGTCTTAATAACTAAAAAGGAAAATATGTCTTCACACGGTTATGGACAACTTGTCGACAAGGCGATAGTTTCCTCGAGCGGCAACCCGAGGCCACGGGACCGTTTCGGCCTAGGAGGAAACAGGGTATAGTCGTGCATAAGGTTTCAGCACAGGTTAAGCGGGGACTTGCAACGGAGCTAGCTACTTGCGTTGAAAAGATCCCGATTAACAAAGCTATACGTCCAGGATGGCTTGTGATGCCAGTGACCAATCACACGTAATGTTGCACTTGGTATGGAAATGATAACAATCGACAGGGAAGAACATGGTAAGTTTCATAAGGCGCGGCGCGGTCCGCCGGGGGGTAAGTTTCGATGTAAATTACATTATGCTTGTCATTGCATGCTTGAAATTTATTAGGATGGTTAGAAACATTCATGAACTAAGTCATATAAACTCATTCAACCAAATGAGAGCTTGGAAATTAACTTGCCACGCACCAGTACAAAGTGTAATATACTGATCCTCGCTCTCTACGCAGGTACCCCGAACCACGAAGGGCGTGCCACCTAAAATCTCAAGGCGGCGTGGACACTTTTGAAGCCTCGTCCGTGTAAAGGCTTGTTCTGGATTCCTTTTGAAGAAGACCCGCACTCAGTCCAAAAGAAGATGGCGGCTCGACTCGCCTCGATCGCAGGTGAAAATGTGTAATAGTTTTTGCTTGTATAAAAGGGTATAATGTATGGAACGACTATCTCATCGGCGTTCATTTTGTAAGTCGAGTCTTGTTGTAGCCCGCGTGGCAATGAATGTAATGAAGTCAATGTAAATAATATTTTATTATCAATGAAAAAGTTTACTTCTATTTCAAATGTGTCAATCAATTTCTCTGCGTACTCTAACTTGATGTTGTGTTTCGGATAACCTTATGACTATGCCTTGTGCGATCGCAACTTAGGTTCGCACGGCATCACTCCCGGGGGACGACTATCGATTCTACGGAATCGGGGCGTGACAATCGGAGGCCTTCCCATGCGGTTCAAGAGAACCATTTCCATGCGGCCCAGGCGGATGCATCCCTATGCGGCTCGCAATGATCATCTCTATACGGTTCAAAGGTTCGAAGGGGGGAGCCACTACCCAAGCAGCCCTGATACGTGGCCCGAATCTTATGCGGCCCAAACCTTATGCGGCTCAATCTTCATACGATTCAGATTCCCCAGTGGCTCCTAGGACACGTGTTCTAAGCCGATCAATCTCCCAGATTTATTACAATCAGAGATTGGGTCAAATCTCAATAATCTGGGACACGTGGCAGGAGAATAAATCAAATTTATTCGCAGACATCAGAAGATCATTATGAGGAAGATTTATTCCAATCAGTATTAATTGCTGATAAGATTTGGTGTAATCTATACTTAATGGTCCAGATTCATCACAATCAAAACTAATAGCCTAGATTGACCAATCCACAGGCTGCCGCCATCTCCTAGAAGCAATCATTTGTAACCCTAATGATCACACCCCATTCCTATAAATAGCAGGGTGCCATTCCCTTGCAAAAGAAATAGGTATATACAGAGAGACGCACATACAGAGAGAGGCACACATAGGAGCACTTTTCGAGATCAGAGAGAGCACCAGAGTACTTGGAGAGAAGAGCAGAGAGAGAGCAAAGAGAGCATTTCTTCAACGCCGAACAAATCTTCTAGAGCCAAGGCTGCATACCGATCGTCCAAGGAGTAAGGCAGGGCTGCCGTCGCCTTCCCGAGCCTCTATCGTCATCCCCCAGAATCTAAAATAAACAATTGTACTTAGACTGCTGTACCTAGGTTTTCGTCCCTAGGCTTTTTTTGTACGAGCGAGTTTGTAACGTGAAGTAAAAGTCCAGTCCTCCGATAATTGTTCTGCTCTTTTATATTTCATGGCAAACACAATCCTCTAGTCGATTTGCCAGTACGGTACGGTCTAGAAGTTTCAGAGTGATTGTAATCAGAGGCTTAATAGAAGATTCAACTCTTCACAATTGAAGTTGGACGAGTTCTTCGTATCAAAGCTCGCGTTGTAGAAGTTGCAAGGACTTCGTAAGAAAACTTGCGGTTTTGCCAATAGTGGATTCAACTGGTAGCAAGAGTTCTATCGACTGGATTAGTCCTCAACAGAGAAAAACCAGTATACATCGCTGTCTTTGCATTTGCTTTCTTATCTCTGCCTTTACATTATTTAGTTGTGATTATTATTCTGTGATCTTGCTGCTAACATTTTTTAATTAGCATTATTCCGCTGCCAACTCTATTCACCCCCCTCTAGAGTATTGTGCTTTACGATTTCGTTCCTACAGGAAATGGTGGAGAAGAAGAAGAAAGCTAGAGTTTTGGAAGAGAGAGAGAGAGAGAGAGAGAGTAAAATTTTGAAATAAAACTCAAAATTTGGGTTTGGGGGTGTGGGGTTGGGACAGCCCAATGAGTAAGAAAATGGGATGTCCTGAGTAATTTTTTCTCAAATCTAGTCTAGCCCCAATCCTGGCTAGCCCTGATTAACTTTGATGTGCCCTTATAAATAATCTTAATTAATAGTGCAAGCAAAAGAGTCAAAGAGTGGATGCATGTATTTTTCTCACTCATTGCATGCCAATGCCTAGGGATGGCAACTTCCCCCGAATCCGACGGGGACCCGACTTTTTTTTTCCGACGGGGACGGGTTTGGGGATATAGAAACAGAGATGGGGACGGGAATGGGGATTAAACAAAATCCCCGATCGTATTCGGGGCCGGGTATGGGTATTGTACTCCCCGCCCCGGTATATCCCCGACCCCGATTACTTATACTTATATGCTCAACACATTTGTATGAGTTCATGATCTATCTAGGACTAGATATAATTTTTATTAAATCAACATATCTTGTAATTTTTTTGGAATGAAATAGTTTATACTATACAGAAAAAATTATTAACGGGATGGCAGACGGGGAGAAAAAAATCTGATCCCAAAAGTGTTAATGGGGCGGGGACGGGGACGGGGAGTACATTGTTAAACGGGGACGATGATGGGGATAAAAATTTAAACCCGACCGGGGATGGGGACGGAGACGGGGATTCGAACACTACTCGGGGACGGAGATGGGGGCATGATCCCCAGCCCCGACCCGCCCCATTGCCATTGCCAATGCCAATGCCAATGCTAACGGGAATGTGGGCCGGGATTGATATCATATCTTAATTTAAAAGAGAAAATTAACTGTTAGACGATCAAAATGGGCTAATCTAAAACATACTAAAGCTAGGTTCCTTGAGACTTGGAAAAAATTCTAACTATGACACATAAACCCTGGACGAGAAATTTTTACATTACCATTGAAGAACCTAGGTTAAATCGATATAAAATGTGGATTCGTATCCCAAGCCATTCGGGACATATTGGTTTCTTAGTGAGTCTTTTGACATGTCTAATTTTCCATAAACGAAGTAAATTTGTGTATCTATCTTTGCAGAAGTATCTAAAAATGAATATAACTACTTGCGGCATCGTTTGTGGATGTACAATTGTCATATTGATCACATGTGCAGTGTTCGGAATGAATTCATATAGGAGGTGGAGCAATCTTGTAGTTTGCCAAGGCGTTCTCCCAGTACATGGATGATACCAAAATTAATTGTCCGTGTGTGACATGTCAACTTGAAATATCATCCAGAAGTGGATCTAATATTTTATTTATACTCAAAGGGTTTTACGCCAAATTACTATATGTAGATCTCAAATGGAGAACAAATCAGACTAGACCACTAACGAGCATAACAAGCAGCAACAAAATGACCATGCTTCCTGCAATAGGTACATATAGGATGGCTTCTTCTTCTTTTTTTGTTGTTGAAAGCTAATAACTAATCACAAATTTTTCGACACAAATTCTAGAAGCAAAGTAGGTCTGCAAACGAGCCAAGCCGAGGCAAGCTTTTGTAAGCTTGAGCTTGGCTTGACTAGAATTAATTGAGCTCAAGCTCAAGCTCGAGCTTGATAAATTTTTTATTTTAGAGCTTGAGCTTGGCTCGAGCTTGTTTATATTAAGTTTGAGCTTGGCTTGATAAGCAAGCTTGATAAACAAGCTCAAAATCAAGCTCGTTAAGCTTGATTTCAAGCTCATTCAACTTTACTTCAAGCTTATTAAGCTTGATTTCAAGCTTAACGAGCTCGATTTTAATTCAGTTAGGTTTGAATTCAAGTACCTGTAATACTAACAATTTATTTATAAAAATTTAGTTAAAAAAGTTCCTTCATATCAATTATTAAGGACATATAAATATATAATGCACAAATATATATATATATATATATATATATATATATATATATATATATATATATATAATTCAACAAAGAACAAATTAGCTTCTAAACAAGCTCCTGAACGAGCTCTTAAACGAGCTTCTAAACGAGCCAGCTCGCAAGCACATAAACGAGCCAGCTTGTGAGCTCAAACGAGCCGAGTACTTCTAAGCTTGAGCTTGGCTCATTTATTAAACGAGCTCGAAAATAAAGCTTGAGCTCAGCTTGTTTAGTAAACGAACCGAGCTCAAACAAGCTTTTATCAAACCGAGCTTCGAGTAGCTCATGAACAGCTTGGCTCATTTGCAGCCCTAAAGCAAAGAATCCTTTGCTCCTTTGTTTGTTTCTTAAACAAATTCTTCTATAAAAAAAAAAAAAAAAAACTTGATCTTTGGCAAGTCCTTCGTATGCAAGCCCTAAAGAAGCTAAGTGACTTTCGTCACCATGTAGTGAGTTTGAGAGTGACCGCCAAACCAACCCGATGCGTCATGCTTAACGAGTCAAAAAAATATTCTTACTTGTTAAGAATTTCTTCTTTGTCTTTGCATATGCATGGTCTTCTTTCCAGCAGTTCTGGCAAGCGTCGATTTGGGGTCTGCAAGTAGAAGTTGTAGCAATGTCCGCAGGGCCTCGTATCGAAGGAAGCAATAAGACAACACACGGGCTCGGCTAAGTACAACATCGAGGAAAGGTTGCACACTAGGTTGGCAAGTCGCCTGGTTTAGTAACGGTAGAGCACTGCTCGATCTTGACTCGCCAGCACGGAGGCTCGTGACACTAAAAGTGGGTGGTCTGGAAGAGTCCTGGGATAAGAAATTTCTAGACTCCGATACTAAGAAACAATTCAACAATATTGATTTTATTAACAAATAATATAAAAATCAATACAACCATGAATATATATAGATGGAGAACGGATACATAGCCGTATAGGATCAGTATAGGAGAAGAAATACGTATACGTATATGAGAAGGAATCTAATCCTAAATCTAATTAATATTAGCAGTTATTAATTTTCTTATTTATTTGTTAATTAATAGATAATTTCAATTTCCACTTCTACCTTCATGTTGCTATCCATACATTGGAACTCCAAAATTTTAATTCTCACTTCCACTTTAGACTTTGAGGTTGCCATCCAAACAAAAATGATATAAAACTTCTACAAAATACATCTATACAAACACATTTTAGAAAAGTGATACCACTTGCATTACATCATGTTGAACGTCACACTTTTAAGATGTTACATCTATCCAAACAGTCCCTATGAGCTGTTTGGAAGGCAGCAAGTGGGCTCTAAGTATAGGGTTTTTATGTAAGTGCGATCCACTTTCTCACCTCGAGCGTTTGCTTAGGTGTAAGTGTATACAGGGGATGATTTATTAAGAGTCGAAGGGGGGCACAACGCCCCTAGTTTCTTTTTTTTTTTAATTTTCAATTACTACATAGAAAATTTCTGACGTTTTACAATATATACTAGTTCGGCCTTCTAATGTATGAAGATTAAGTTAGCTCAAGTAGTTGTGCTCTAACCATTCAAATGAGAGACAAGGGTTCGATACTTGTCTTTTGCTGAACATTTAAATATTTTTAAGTACACTTTTTTTCTTCTTCTTTTCTAAAATTTTGGAAATAGTAACTTTCCCTTTCTTTGGCTCATTCTTGTTTGAATTTTTGTAATATATTTTTTTTCTATTGAAATTCAATTAATATGACAACTTTAAAAAAATTTATACGTAGTAACACGGCCCCCTCATGATTAAATCATGGCTCCGCCCCTGAGCGTATAGGAACTGCATGAAAAATGTTACTTCCAATGTATCTGCACTTGCATTACTTATTTAGTTAGGCATTGAAAGTGGAGAGTTTCGATGCAACTGGATAGATTTTGGGTTATATTAGAAAATGAGCCGAACTCATTGAAAGTAGAGAGTTTTGTTGCTTTTTAGTTCTTTATTAATCCTTTAGTTTTTATTCACGTTAATTTTTGTTAATTATTATTAATTAAATATTATTGATAATTGTTGTTAACGTTAATTACTGTTAATTAAATATTCACTGTTAATTAATAATTAATCTTAATTATTACTAACATCAACTACTGTTATTTTTTTTAATTAGTATTTGTTAATTAAATTTTGGTTAATTTTTATTGTCAAATTTTCATTAATTAAATTTCATTTGTTACATTTTATTAATTAAATTTTTTTTGTTAATTTTGTTAATTACGGTTAACGTTAACGTTAATTTTTCTTAATTAATTATTTTGCCTTAATTAATTTATTATAAAATTTTCTAATTAACTCTTCATTAATTAAATTTTATTAATTAAATTTTTGTTAATTATTTTTAATTACTTTTTGTTGATTAATTTCTATGTTAATTAGTTTTTGGATAATTTTTCTTAATTAATTTTGTTAATTAACTTTTAGTTAATTGGTTATGTTAATTATATTTTGTTAATTAGTTTTTTGGTTAATTAGTCTTTGTTAATTAAAATTTGTTAATTGATTTTTGTTAATTAAATTTTGCTAACTAAAATTTGTTTTATTGGTTTTTGTTAATTAAATTTTTGTTTTTTTAAAAATAAAATTTCCTTAATTAAATTTTGGAATATTTTAGCAAATGCCTCTGTTTTAAATGTTAAAACTAGTATATACCCCCACTTTTTTTTATTAAAGTAGCAAATATCCTCATTTTGTGTAAAATAATAATGATTTAAGTTAAACTTGCGGGGGCACATCTTAATTTTTTTTATTCCATACAAAGAAATGGGTTCCTTTGCTAGTTTTTTTTAATGTAGGAGTAGATGCTAGTTTCCATATTTAAAACGGGAGCATTTGTTAGAATATACCTTAAATTTTTGTTACTTACTACTATTTTTTTGTTAATTAGCAGTGTTTTAAATTCTTTTCTTAATTTATGTTAATTAAGTTTTGTTTTTTTTAATAATTTTTTTGTTATTATATTTCTTATTAATTCTTTATTTAGTAGATCATTTTAATTTTGATTTCCACTTTCATCTTGCTATCCAAACATCCAAACTTTCAATTCTCACTTCCATTTTAAATTTTGAGGTTGCCATCCAAACAAAAATGACATGAAACTCGGACAAAAGTACATCTATACAAATACATTTTGGATAGTGATATCATTTATGTTACATCATGTTAAAAGTTTCACTTTCACACTTCAAAAAAGTTACATCTATCTATACTCCCTATATGGGTCTGTTTGGATAGAAGTAACTCTATGAAAGTGTAAAAGTAGTACTTACATCATGTTGAGTTGAGTACATTTGCAGTAAGTGGCACTTTCCAAAGTATATTTGGATAAATTACTTTTTCTTCTACAAGTGAAAAAAAAATGAATTTCTTGTTTGGATGGTGGTTGAAAGTGGAAAAAAAAAAAAAAGGAGTTTAGTTGTTTAGATGGTGGTTGAAAGTGAATGTTGAAATTGGAGATATGGTAACCAATAACTAATTAATTATCATAAATGAAAAAATACATTAAAATAAATTTTTTACCACCAACTCTCCTATACACATAAAGAACCCATTTTTTTATTATATATATATATATATATATTTTTTTTTATTATATATATATATATATATATATATATATATATATATATATATATATGAAAACCTTTATATATAAAACTAAAATGGGCTAATTTTAAAATTACCATTTTTGAGGGTTTTTTTTGGAAACATACGAAATAATTTCCACTCTTGTCCAGAGGTTCTGCAGAACATTCTATTTCTATTTGTTCTCCAATTCTCCTTTATTTTTTATTTTCATTATCTTCTTTTGTTCTTATTTTTATTTTGAATTCATCTTCTTCTTCCTAAGAAAGACCGGAGTGTTCGACCCCTCCTCCGCAGCCGCCTTCCCTACCTCCACCTCTGTGTTGGGCGCGTGCGGAAGCGTTTGCCAACCCACCTGATCAAAACCAACATTCGTCTAACGGACACCAAGCACAGATAAAGACATGTATATATGGCGGTGACTACGTCACCTGGACAAATCCCAACCTTTAATAACTCAAATGAAATTACAAGATTGACAGAACTCATGTTGAACCCTTTGTCCTAATAGGTTCAACCTCCTCACCACTCTCAAGAAAAAAAGAAGAAGATTACAATTGAGATCACTCACCAACCTGTAGCAATCTTCCTAACCGAAGTTGACAACATATCAATTAGATCTTCTTCGTCCTTCTGTCTTGGATGACGAAGTCCTAAGAGCAAAGTATGAACTTTTTTTTAGCTTTTCTTGTGGACGAGCACCCCGAATCTCCACTTTGTGCTATGCTTTGTGCCTCCACCCTCACACTATATATATAGGATGAGGAAAAAAAATCATATTCTAGTCATAATAGAATTTTCTAAATATGAACATAATAGGAATCCTATTATGCCTAAAATATTCCTTCAACATCCTATTTTAGATTCTAACAGAAATTCCCAAAATAAGAATTCTATTATACCTAAAATAGCACAACACCAATTATAGACATCCAAATCTAATCAAATCAAATATTTAATTAGATTTCGATTCCATAAATATGTTGTTACCAAATCCAAACTTGACTACAACAATCTCCCCCTCCAGTCTGATGAGAGGGTATTGACCCCATGGGTTCTCAACTGGACTCCATGCCTGTCATCCTACGACAAAATACCTGTTCCCCCATGCCACTGATTTCCGATCCTCCGAGTTGCTTTACATCTTCCTTCATCTCCAGCTCCTCGACCATCACGTCGACGCTAAATGCAATGCGTAGCACCTCCTGCACCACTGGGATCCTGTTGATATCAATGACACGATCAAGACCGAAATCCCTGACGATCATCCTCACCGTAAGTCTCGGCCGCCTGTCCCCGACTTCCGCCTTCTACTGGAAAGTGTTAACTTTCCGACGAGCTTCTTCACCCTTGGTTGGCCCAACCAAGCAGATAGTGCAGTTTTTTTCGAGATTCGAACTCCTGAACCAGCCCACCTTCGTGTCCGAACTTGAAGCTCCCCCATACACATGCGTCATCGAGCAGAACATCACGCACTGTACATGTCGTCGATTATCCACGACTCCTCCTGAACTGTGTGAATGATGACGCTCTCGCCTCAGATTGAGTTTGCTACAAACCTTGATCTCCTCCCTGGCTTTGAACTGCTGAAATCGATGTCACTCCGTGAAGCTTTGGCAAACCACATGTCGCCAAAACTGGATCTGTAGAGCAACCCCCACCTGAAGATTGACCAGTTGTCATGGGACCGATAGACTGACCCTCAATCTTTGACTCATCACCATCTGTTACTTTATCTCGACGAACCGAATCCTTCGTATCCCTCAAAGCATCTAGAATCCCCTCATCAATAAGTTTTCGACGATCCACCTCCTGTCGAACACCCCTCGAACCTCCATCCGGTGTCTATGACCTGCCTGTACAGCTCAAAGGCTTGAGCTTGTACATGCCATAACACAAATCTCTCCGAGCCAGCTATCGGGAACCCTTCTCAAGCAACCAATCTTTGTCCCCAAACAGACTGCGACAACCATCATCTGCCAGCCTTCATATCGAAACCAAGTTGTATCGCAAACTCGGTACATATCGCACACCCTTAAGGACGAGCTTCTTACCAAACTCTGTCGTCAAGTGCACATCCCCAATGCCTACAACTGCAGCAGTCTCCTTATTGCCCATCTTCACACGTCCAAACTTGCTGTCGCGGTATGACGTGAAGATCCTCCTCTGCGGAGTGGCATGATATGACGCCCCCGTGTCCATGCATGACCCAGTCGCTATCATGACATATGCCACAAAGTTCCTCTGCGTCGGTCGCTGCGATGATGATATCACCCATTGCTGTGCGATCCTCCTGATTGTCCTTGCCTTTTGCCTTATCAGCTTTGAGCTTCATGCAGTTTCTTTTGATATGTCTAACCACCACTTTTCCAGAACATGGGTAATATGTGGATTATTTAGTGATTATAGGTGAGTATTATGTGTTTGTATGGCTTTGGGATTATGTGGACTGCTTGGGATGTTTGGTATTTAATGTGGACTGTTATTCTCATCTAGTGGATTATTTTTGGTGTGCAGGACTGACATTACAAATATGAATCCTATATTTGATATATGTTCTAGTCCTTCATCCATCTTGATCAATCTTGTTAATACACTACTTGAGTCCTGTTGTATCATCATGTTTCAGTCCATATTCCTTAGGTTTAGTCCTTATTTTCTTGAGTCAGTCCATTTTAACTGTTTAGTCCATTTTGGTTTAGTCCTCATGCTCATAACCAAATTGTTTTAGCAACCACCTCATGATTCAGTCACCATACTCATAATGTTCTGTCCTATAGTTGGTTCAGTCTTTTTATTTCTAAGTTCAGATATTGGGATATTGGTTCAATCCCAGTTATCTTTATGTCCAGTCTGTTTCCATCTTAATGTTCAGTCCTTGTTAATCTCATGATCAGTCCACATTTTATCTGTGTATTAGACTTAATGTATCAGTCATGATGAGAAGGGGCTCGGGTTTGGATGAACTACTGAGTTCAGTCCCATACTGAACTATTTAGTTCAGTCCCATACTAAACTATTTAGTTCAGTCCCAATTACCAAGTGTTCAGTCCTCATATCTTGTTCAGTCCATTTATCCTAAGTTCAGTCCTTATGTGAACTCTATTGGTTCACTCAAAGGTAATGGCTCGAGACTCATATGTGTTCAGTCTACATTAGCTTTGTTCTGTCCCACTTTATATTTCGTTCAGTCATATCATTTTAGTTCAATCCTTATTCATTCCTTTGATTCACTCTCTGATTCAGTCTTTTACCTGCATTAATGTATCACCTCCCATTGATGTTAGTATCAGTCGTAGGTAAAGGGGAAGGGCTCGGGTTAGTTGTAGGTATGAGGTCCCCAATTCATTGAGTATCAGTTCATAGGTGTTTATTCTTTGTTTTAGCTTTGTAGTAGTCCACATTATATCCATTTGTTTCAGTCCCCTTACTATGCATCCCATTATAGGTAGCAGTCCTACTTCACATCCTAATCTAATTTATGTCCAGAAATCTTTGGGGCTTGTTGATATCAGTTAATGAGTAGGGAGGGTTAAACATTTGACTGTTAGATTTAGTTACCTAATTTTTTGTTCAGTTTTCTGATGTTCAGTTCCTAAATTTGACTAAACAGTCTTGCATAATATATGTTTCAGTCTAGGAACATGTAGGTATCAGTTTAGTCCCTTAATATGAAGAATATGTCATGTGTTTCCTATGTTCAGTCCCACTTCATTTATCTAACCAGTCACTGTATGTCTTTGTTCAGTTCCTATCTCTAATGTCTTGTTTAGTTCATTAATATACACTGCTCAGTCCCAATATAGATTATTGTTCAGGTTTGTGTTCAGTCCCCAACCTATATGTTCACAGTCTCCTTTTCCATTAGTTCAGTCTTAGGCTACTATTTGTTCAGTCCTAGGATACCCCATTGTTCAGTCCAGTTGAGGGATTACCTCAGTTGGGTATCATTCTGTCACGACCCGCTCTCGAATAATCGGATACGAGTCGGACACGCCCAGCCTTCGTCGATGGACACGACGAAGTAAGCTGTGCAATACTAAGAAAAACTCCTAAGTCACAATGTAATGTAAACCAACATAGCTTTTATAACGTTCCCAGAAAATCACCAATATCCATCAAGTCTTTAATACAAATCAGTCAGAGACAAATTCGGTCAAATGAAATAAATATACAATAATGAATATCCAAGATATAATCTCCAGAAAAATAAAAGAAAAGCGGCAATATCCAATGCAATCATAAGCTCCATGTAATCTCCCACTGTCACGACCCGCACCCGCTTTTCGGACGCGAGCACGTGAGCAAGCCAGCTACGTATCGAGCAGACTCCAGTCCGACTCGAATACGTAAACGCTGTCACGGCTAGGGTAAGCTGCCAAATCATGGCAAACAAATCTATATCTCAATCCACAATAAATGTACGAAACATGAATGAACACTATGGGTCGTGGTCTGTAGCCCACTAGCATATATGTCCGATAAGACTCTAAAAAAATAACAAGAGTCTCTAAACTGAATCAATAAACAGGATAACTCATGATAAGGAATGTAGAGCACGAAAGGATAACAAACGTAATAATGATACCTGAATCCCACAAGAATCGCAAATCCTCTGTCATCTAGAACTACTAGCTAACTCCATACAATCGCTAAATCTGAAGAGATCATCAGGTCCTTAGAGGACATAGCAAGATACATAATATACATGCCTATCTAGCAGTTTTATTGTCACCCCCAGTTTTCAGAAACAGGGGTATTTTTATCATTTTACATTTTTGAATATTTTTAAAATTTATTTTATTATTTATGATATTATTTTGGGGTTGAAATTTATTTTATTATTTATGATATTGTTTGGGGTTATTTGAGTAGGGTTCGAATTTCAACTCAATCCGACTTGAAACGGGGACCCGGGGGTAGTTTGACTCTAGTGGGACCCACACACTAGTTAGGCATGGCCCATATGATATTAATTTTAGTCCACATGATAGAAATATTTTAGTTAGAGGTTAGGCTAATTATTATGGATAAGGTTAGTGTGATTAGAGACTTTAGAATGACTAATTTAGCCCCAACCAATTAGCCCTTTTCTAATACTCATAGAATAGGTTAGTGGGAGCATTTTGGACCTTACCATAATAGGACAAATAGTCCCATATGGCCAGCCACTTTGGGAGAGGATAGGCTCAAGTTCATTTCATTATTCTCATCCACACTCTCTCTCTCTTGTTCTTCCCCAAATTCCTAGAGAGCAATCCCTAACAATTTCTCCACCAAATCCTTCCATTTCGCCACCAAATCTTCTTCTTTCCTTCTCCATTCTAGCCAAGGGAAGCTACCCAAGTTTGGGAGGATTCGGAGCTCGTTCGTGTCCTTTTGGAATCTCTACGTGTCGGTGTCGCTCCGGAAAGGCTTTTCTTCGATTCGATCTACCGGGAGGTATAAATCCCTTCTCCTTTTCATTTCCTTATACATATAGGTCTATTTTGAACCCATAGGAATGACTCCCATGGTTGTATCTCCATTTGTGTCCATTTCGTGTCCATTTGGAGGTCATAGGAGTGTCCTTTGTGTTGTGGTTGTGTCCATGTGGGAAAACCCCAAATTTGGACACACTATGTGTTGTTGTTATGTATGAATGAATTATTACCTATTTAATCTCATATTTTTGTATTGGAGATGTGTTCTATAGTGTCTCATATATATATATATATATTAGTGTAGAGAGTGAGTTCTTGATATTTTATGTTATATACTTGTGTTCTTTTGTCTCAAACTATCCAAATCCGTCATGATTTTTATCCACGTTTTTAATTTCAGCCCTAATTTAGAAATATCATAACTTCTAGCTCAAAGCTCGATTTAATCTCCCGTTTTTTTTTAAAAGAAGAGTATTAAAGTTAGCTTTCCAAAAACATATATTAATAGGCCTAATTCTTTCTGTAACTTTCTGGAGAATTATTTGAGTGTCAGCTGTACGAAAGACAAACGCGTTCTCGGTGTTTTCGCGATTCCGGGAGTTTCCGGAAACGAAAATGCGATCCGTTTAAAGTTTCGGAAAGCTAACACATAGATCTATAACATACTTTAATCCTAGATTTTAATTCATGCTGAGATGGTACAGTATTGATTATTAGTAGGAGTTACTATTCGGCATATCCATTTTGTGCACCCTTGTGTGTAATATAATGTTCTATTTGATTTTAACCCATGTTAATGTATATACATTATGTAATTAAATAGAGAATGCAAGCATGAGTAAATGTTTAAATAAATGATGTATGAGGTGTAAGTATCCTATCTAATGTAAGCATGTATAAGTATGGCTTGTAATGAATATGTAGGTTCCATAGTATGTAATGTATGGTGCATATAGTAGTGCAAGAGAATAAATGAATGATGAATGAATGCAAGCATGAATGTAATGTAATAATAGATGTAATGTATGCAATATACAAGTTAATGAGATGTAATGTTCTATGTTAACACAAATCCTATATTACCTCATGTACCCCTTACACTATGTAGACACTATCACACTTGACACTTTGTTCACTTACACTTTGACACTCTTTGATATGTATACACTATGTATGTCCATTTAACCCTCACTTGCCCCTTTGCCATGTTCACATACACACACATAGCCTCTTAAATAAGTATTTATGAATACAGTTAACTTAGCTATGTATGTATATTATATATATGTTAGCATATTGTGTTGTAATATATAAGTTTATATAACCATTTGAAATGCCATGATTATAGACCTAATGTTGAATACCAATATATGTATATGTATATAAGTGTAGACATATGTAGTTTAAAGTAATAGATTACCTAGTGTATATCCAATGTGAATTCTTGCCTATTTGAGTATTGAATAATTGCATGCTATATAAAGTTGGGTGTATGTTGGCTTGTATAGCCTTGTATTGATGTGTGCTTGCTAGGATAGTCTTGGTTAGGCCTAGTAAGACTTGCTGGGTTAGGACATGACCTAGTTTGACCTAGTTTGACTAGTACAGTTGACCAGAGTTGACCAAGGGTTGACTTTGGCCTAATTTGACCTAGATTCATGTAGAATGCATTGTAGTACTTTATATTACCCTTCTGGACATGTTGTGACTTGTGCTGTTCTAATTAGGAGCCAGACACCTCTTCTCGGACAGTATCTTTACCTTGGACATTCAGATATCAGGCGAGTACATTCTCTGATCATTTCATATCTTGTTTAGGATTATATTTCCTGCTTTAGATTACTTTACATGATGCTGACACGTTGGAAACACGGATTAGTACTATATGGATCTTGTTGTGCGATGTTACCCCTTAGCGGATACATCGGGTATTCGTGTTCGTGTACTTTATTGTGAGCATCGTGTACTCCTTGTATTCGTAATATTCGTGTACAAATCGTGTAAAATCGTGTATATTCATGTATTCACATGATCTCGTATGCGACTATACTTCGTGTGCAATAACATAACTTAACTAGATCCTTGTGTATTGATTGGGGCGGAGGAGTAGAAGTGGTTATGTAATCAATCCAGTAGATTACTCGTGTACAACCTCTGTAGATTACTCGTGTAAAATATCGTGTCGTTTACATAACCATCTTGTGCTCTGAATCACTAGTCACTATTAGTTCTCTATATGTTGTATCTATTTATTTACAGTCTCCCTTTTTCATCATGTTATTTCTTCAAATCTTGTATCTTACTTTACTGCATGATTATATTTTCTAACCTGCTATGAACTGTTGAGATGTAATGTGCTCGCTCCTGTCCTGACTGGACCTGTTGATAAATTTTACAGATAGTCTGGGATTGCCTGCTAGCCTAGAGGAGACACAGTAGAGGTTGTTTAGATAGTTATTTCATTTTGTCTGGAGTTGTATTTACTTGTGGATTACTGTATTTGAGTTTTGAGATGTATTTCTGGAATTATGTATCTTAGACACTTAGACTTCTATCTCCTGTATCTCTTTTGGATTTCATGTTTATCTATCTTTATCATTCTACCTTAGATTGTGATCGAGTTGTACCTCTGTGTTGGCCTCCTTATGGAGAGTATTCATATTATGCTAGTTATAGTTCATGACCTAGAACAGCGTTCTACCGCCGATACTGCGGCGTAGGCTGGGCGTTGTTACGTACTCGTACCCTCACGGTGGGTGCGGGTCGTGACACGTTTTTAGTGGTGGCCCATGCAGGTCGAGTTTATGTAGTGGTATTCGAACTAGAGTACCACTACAGCCTGCAGTAGGAATAGGATATATTTTGAAGGTACTCAATCACGGTTAGGATTCCTTGAGAGATTCCTGGGACGACCCTTGAGAATCTTATTTTAACTTCGATTTGAAATCTGTTTTTTCCTGATTTGATTTACCTTTACTTCCTGTTATTGAACTTGATTTTGATGGATTATTGTTGAATTTTGAATCTTGATGTTAGAGGTTGAATTTGAGTCTGTATATTTATGATTTTTGATGGATTATTGTTGAATTTTGAATCTTGATGATAGTGGTTGAATTTGAGTCTGTATTTTTATGATTTTTGATGGATTATTGTTGAATTTTGAATCTTGATGTTAGTTGTTGAATTTGAGTTTGTATTTATATGTATATGTACATTTTTTTGGAATTAAGGTATAACCTGATAACATACTTGATAAGGACAGTGAGAAAGGTAAAAGTCTACTTTATTATGGAATTTAGAATTTATTGCAGTCATATTTGCTAGCATGACAAGGACGTAGAGCCTGATATAGCTATACTTATCTTAGTTATGAAATCTAGATTTTCTTGCAGCCATACCGGATGGCGTGGTAAGAATTCTAGATAACATGATTATAGGGTGTATGCCTTATTATGGACTCTATCGTTTATTGCAGCTATGCTTATTGGCGTGGCAGAATTCTGACAACATAATTTCAAGAAGACGCATATGATTATCAGATTGTACCTTAAATATTTTTGAACATGTTTTCTCTACTTTTGTTTCAGTCCTTCAAAAAAAAAAAAAGAGAGAATTGTTATTTGTTTGTTTTGTTTTGTTTCTCATTTATTTAACTTAGGAGTAGCTTTAGCTGTTTTTATAAACTTTGTGTAACTTCTTACTATAAAATTCTTCTTAATACAATGAATCAATAATTTTGCTAGACTTTATCTTGGATTTGAAAATTTAGCTCTGGGTTTCAAAATGGGTTTTTCTTTTAAACAGATAAGCAAAAACAGATTTTATCGTTATTTTTTTTTGCTATTATTCTTGTATTAAATAATAATAATACTGTCTTGATTACGTCAATCACCTGCTTGCAACCTTGGTAGGAATCTAATTGTTGGTCTTAACGTAGAATTAAAATTTTATATTGGGACATGAGAATATATATGAATATATATAGTGGACACTTTCCTGACACTTATGCATGCTACACTTGATTTCCACCTATCTGAATACATATTAATATGTCGTTAATGTTTAAATTTTCAAAACCCTAATATTTTCGATTCTCTGCTTTTCCTAGCTTAACTCGTAATTTAAATATAAAATTTCATGATAATAGTTTTATTTATATCACTGCACATGTATGTTATACGTAGGGTTTCAATTCAAAAAAAAAATTTGGTTGAGTTTTGTGTTTAAATTTGTCAAATCTGAGACTGTGTGCATATTAACCCTTAATACGGGATGTTAAATGTTAGTTCAAATTGATTGTTTTAAATGTAATATTTAGAGCTATGTACATTGTTGTTATAGGAATATAAATTTAGGTTCCATATTCTTACATGTTAGGTTGTGATAAACATTGAGTTGGTTTTGATGTGCAAATTTTCCAAAATCCTGAAAACTGAATACATGTTAACATTTTTACATTGATTTCCATGTTTAGTTCAATTTCAGATTTAACATGTAATATTGAACTGTATGCGTAGATAAATGTATTGATAGTATATTAGGGTTTCATTTCTATCATGTTAGGGTGTATTGGGAGCATTGAGATTAGTTGTGATGTTTCAAACTCCTAAATTTTGAAATTGCATTATGTTAATATTGCACTGGTTTAAATATTAGCTTATTTTCAGATTTTGTATGTAAATGCTGAACTAAAACTGGGTTTAACCTTTCAATACTAAGCTATAACCCTGTACAAGGACACACACACACCCTAACTTAGTATACCCTGTCATGTAACCTAACTCTTCCTCTCTATGTCATGATTATATATCTATATAGATATATATATAGAGCTTAGGCATACATGTTATAATGTATATACATACATAACTAAATCTCTACCTCTTTATATATACATATATACATGGTTAGCCATGCATGTTATGAGCAAATGAGTTGTGTATTGTAGATTGTTTAACCAATATGCCATGATTAGTGTAACTTGATAGTTATTGTTTGAAACCCCAAATCCTCCTATGCACTTTTATGTATATTTCACATACACACACGCCTATTATCTAACCATATGAACATGTCCACATACACCCATACACACACGAACTACATAACTTGTACATAATGCTAGCTTTTCCCTCTCTAACGCTATATATATAAATATATTGTGATTGGATTTCCATGCAATTGGCTTTCATTCTTTAACTTTTGATTTTGATTTTCTTGAATAGTACCCCTTATTAGATAAATGGTAGTTAACTTTATTTTATTTTGATAAGTACCCGTTTTCATATAGGATGGTAGACTGCCTTACAGTCTTGATGATTGTCATTTCTGTATCTTTTCTAGTTTAGCACCCTAGATTGCTTGTGTGTTTTGATACCATATGACCGTTTTGGTTTAGCATGACTAGTATACCTAGATGAGACTTTCACTACCACCGTATGCCATGACCCTGTATGTCATCCTTTTAAATCGTATAATTGTTTAAGTTCTGAGACTTTGATTGTGGAGGGTTTGACCTAGAAGGAGTATGAACATTTTAATTTTGAGGATGAAATTTTTGTAAGGTGGGTAGACTTATAACACCCAGTTCTCTAAAATGAGGATAATTTTCAAATTTTGTAATTTTAATCATTTATTGATTTGACATTTAAATCATGATATGATTTTGGTAATTTTTAAATTATTTTAAAACTATTTAAAATCATGACTTGTGATTTTGATATTTTGCTAGTGAAACCCTAGAGACTGTTTGACCTAGAGCCTAACCATGTGATCAGAATATTTTAATGTCATTTCTGGCCTAAGAATATTTTACATTTGACCTCTTTGAATTATTTTGATATTTATTGCGTTGGTGATTGTTGATTTTGACCTTTGATAGGTGTGATTTTGTGATAGTTTTGTGTCCGTATCGGACACGTATCAGTTTTTATTTACAAATGTTTGATGTGCCTCAAAGAGATTTTTTTTATTGTTGATTTTTTTTTTGAAAAGTATTTGAATGAGATTGTTTTCTGCATGTGTTTCCTGTGATTGCTTTGTTTTAATTTCGAGGACGAAATTTTTTTAAGGTGGATAGATTTGTCACCCCCAGTTTTCAGAAACAGGAGTATTTTTATCATTTTACATTTTTGAATATTTTTAAAATTTATTTTATTATTTATGATATTATTTTGGGTTGAAATTTATTTTATTATTTATGATATTGTTTGGGGTTATTTGAGTCGGGTTCGAATTTCAACTCAATCCGACTTGAAACGGGGACCCGGGGGTAGTTTGACTCTAGTGGGACCCACACACTAGTTAGGCATGGCCCACATGATATTAATTTTAGTCCACATGATAGAAATATTTAGTTAGAGGTTAGACTAATTATTATGGATAAGGTTAATGTGATTAGAGACTTTAGAATGACTAATTTAGCCCCAACCAGTTAGCCCTTTCCTAATACTCATAGAATAGGTTAGTGGGAGCATTTTGGACCTTACCATAATAGGACAAATAGCCCCATATGGCCAGCCACTTTGGGAGAGGATAGGCTCAAGTTCATTTCATTATTCTCATCCACACTCTCTCTCTTGTTCTTCCCCAAATTCCTAGAGAGCAATCCCTAGCAATTTCTCCACCAAATCCTTCCATTTCGCCACCAAATCTTCTTCTTTTCTTCTCCATTCTAGCCAAGGAGGAAGCTACCCAAGTTTGGGAGGATTCGGAGCTCGTTCGTGTCCTTTTGGAATCTCTACGTGTCGGTGTCGCTCCGGGAAGGCTTTTCCTCGATTCGATCTACCGGGAGGTATAAATTCTTTCTCCTTTTTTATTTTCTCATGCATATAGGTCTATTTTGAACCCATAGGAATGACCCCATGGTTGTATCTCCATTTGTGTCCATTTCGTGTCCATTTGGAGATCATAGGAGTGTCCTTTGTGTTGTGGTTGTGTCCATGTGGGAAAACCCCAAATTTGGACACACTATGTGTTGTTGTTATGTATGAATGAATTATTACATATTTAATCTCATATTTTTGTATTGGAGATGTGTTCTATAGTGTCTCATATATATATATATATATTAGTGTAGAGAGTGAGTTCTTGATATATTATGTTATATACTTGTGTTCTTTTGTCTCAAACTACCCAAATCCGTCATGATTTTTATCCACGTTTTTAATTTCAGCCCTAACTTAGAAATGTCATAACTTCTAGCTCAAAGCTCGGTTTAATCTCCCGTTTTTTTTAAAAGAAGCGTATTGAAGTTAGCTTTCAAAAAACATATATTAATAGGCCTAATTCTTTCTGTAACTTTCTGGAGAATTATTTGAGTGTTAGCTGTACGAAAGACAAACGCATTCTCGGTGTTTTTGCGATTCCGGGAGTTTCCAGAAACAAAAACGCGATCCGTTTAAAGTTTCGGAAAGCTAACACATAGATCTATAACATACTTTAATCCTAGATTTTAATTCATGCTGAGATGGTACAGTATTAATTATTAGTAGGAGTTACTATTCGGCATATGCATTTTGTGCACCCTTGTGTGTAATATAATATTCTATTTGATTTTAACCCATGTTAATGTATATACATTATGTAATTAAATAGAGAATGCAAGCATGAGTAAATGTTTAAATAAATAATGTATAAGGTGTAAGTATCCTATCTAATGTAAGCATGTATAAGTATGGCTTGTAATGAATATGTAGGTTCCATAGTATGTAATGTATGGTGCATATAGTAGTGCAAGAGAATAAATGAATGATGAATGAATGCAAGCATGAATGTAATGTAATAATAGATGTAATGTATGCAATATACAAGTTAATGAGATGTAATGTTCTATGTTAACACAAATCCTATATTACCTCATGTACCCCTTACACTATGTAGACACTATCACACTTGACACTTTGTTCACTTACACTTTGACACTCTTTGATATGTATACACTATGTATGCCCATTTAACCCTCACTTGCCCCTTTGCCATGTTCACATACACACACATAGCCTCTTAAATAAGTATTTATGAATACAGTTAACTTAGCTATGTATGTATATTATATATATGTTAGCATATTGTGTTGTAATATATAAGTTTATATAACCATTTGAAATGTCATGATTATAGACCTAATGTTGAATACCAATATATGCATATGTATATATGTGTAGACATATATAGTTTAAAGTAATAGATTACCTAGTGTATATCCAATGTGAATTCTTGCCTATTTGAGTATTGAATAATTGCATGCTATATAAGTTGGGTGTATGTTGGCTTGTATAGCCTTGTATTGATGTGTGCTTGCTAGGATAGTCTTGGTTAGGCCTAGTAAGACTTGCTGGGTTAGGACATGACCTAGTTTGACCTAGTTTGACTAGTGCAGTTGACCAGAGTTGACCAAGGGTTGACTTTGGCCTAGTTTGACCTAGATTCATATAGAATGCATTGTAGTACTTTATATTACCCTTCTGGACATGTTGTGACTTGTGCTGTTCTAATTAGGAGCCAGACACCTCTTCTCGGACAGTATCTTTACCTTGGACATTCAGATATCAGGCGAGTACATTCTCTGATCATTTCACATCTTGTTTAGGATTATATTTTCTGCTTTAGATTACTTTACATGATGCTGACACGTTGAAAACACGGATTAGTACTATATGGATCTTGTTGTGCGATGTTATCCCCTTAGCGGATACATCGGGTATTTGTGTTCGTGTACTTTATCGTGAGCATCGTGTACTCCTTGTATTCGTGATATTCGTGTACAAATCGTGTGAAATCGTGTATACTCATGTATTCACATGATCTCGTGTGCGACTATACTTCGTGTGCAATAACATAACTTAACTAGATCTTTGTGTATTGATTGGGCGGGGGAGTAGAAGTGGTTATGTAATCAATCCAGTAGATTACTCGTGTACAACCTCTGTAGATTACTCGTGTACAATATCGTGCCATTTACATAACCATCTTGTGCTCTGAATCACTAGTCACTATTAGTTCTCTATATGTTGTATCTATTTATTTACAGTCTTCCTTTTTCATCATGTTATTTCTTCAGATCTTGTATCTTACTTTACTGCATGATTATATTTTCTAACCTGCTATGAACTGTTGAGATGTAATATGCTCGCATGTCCTGACTGGACCTGTTGATAAATTTTACAGATAGCTGGGATTGCCTGCTAGCCTAGAGGAGACACAGTAGAGGTTGTTTAGATAGTTATTTCATTTTGTCTGGAGTTGTATTTACTTGTGGATTACTGTATTTGAGTTTTGAGATGTATTTCTGGGATTATGTATCTTAGACACTTAGACTTCTATCTCCTGTATCTTTTGGATTTCATGTTTATCTATCTTTATCATTTACCTTAGATTGTGATTGAGTTGTACCTCTGTGTTGGCCTCCTTATGGAGAGTATTCATATTATGCTAGTTATAGTTCATGACCTAGAACAGCGTTCTACCGCCGACACTGCGGTGTAGGCTGGGCGTTGTTACGTACTCGTACCCTCACGGTGGTGTGCGGGTCGTGACATTTATCATGCAGAAAAGAGAAGTAAACAAGAAAGAACAAGAATAAGACAAATGACTACGAAACGAACACGAACACGAATACAAATACGAACACGAACACACAAAACATGAACACACGAACACTAGAACAACTACGCATAAATGACTGCGGTTGAACGAAACACGAGATCAATGGAAGAACCAAACCCTCATCCCGAGTGTGGACTCACGGGTTTGAACTAAGCACTAACCCTCGTCCCAAGTGTGGACTCTCTGGTTAGCTCACGGCAAGACACCCTCGTCCCGTGTGTGGACTCTCTGGTGTAATTGGTCAACCCTCATCCCGAGTGTGGACTCTCTGGTGCCAATGATCACGACAAACACCCTGTCCCGAGTGGGACTCTCTGGTGCACCAAACAACCCTCGTCCCGAGTGGGACTCCTGGTTGTAAAATGATAATCAAGGCTATGGCAGTTCTACATGACTCGTTCTGACACGACTCAAGCAAGGTACTGGTAAGAACTTCAAGCATTAAATACGAGGACCAAACATGAACACGGCTATATGCAATGAAAACAGCTCAGCAGAATAAACGAAGAGCACATGTCCATAAACAATCAAAAAATGAAACTGAAATAGAATGCATGTAAATAAAATTGTAGAGGGGGCAAGGTATATTTGCCAGGAGGTTGCACGCAGATCCAACAAATATATAGTCAACTGATAAGCCACGAAGTCCAATCATCACAACTGTCTTCGAAAGCTGAAACAAACATTGCCAACATTTTCAGAATAGTCAAATTAGCTAGGATTGCCTGTCCTTAAGTCCAATTCTGGACACAGGGGCAAAAGGGTAATTTTGGGCCAAAACGGTATCCGTCGTTGGACCCGCTTTGTACCGAAAAGTGGCCAGAGTCAATGGATCTCTAAAGTCGTCAAACTATATGTATACGGATTCATTTTTCGATACGAACCCAACCGTATGTCCAAAGTTGGATTTCGGCGGGCCGTGCACAAAATCGTCCGTGAATTGGACCGTGGGGCCCGCGAAACGGCGATCGATCAACTGTCTCAGAACTGGACCAAACTTAGCATACAGGACCAAAAAAATGATACGGTCTTGTTGGCGCAAGTTTCGTCTCGATCTGATGAGCGTGCACGAAGTAATTGAGAAACTTGCACAGAGGCGATACGGTAATTTCGACGGATACGCATCAAATTCGTGTGCACACGCGACCAATTTGAATTCTGTCAAAGCCCACACGACCACGAAGCCGTTACGCACCTTTCGATGCTTTCAGTTCGCGATCACGTCGCCCGGATTGGCGGGACGCACGTCGTACCATATAGTTTTTTTCCTATTTTCTATGTTTTTGAAAAACATATTTTTGTTGAACTTCACGCTGGATTATCTCGCTGAAAAATAAACTAAATCAAAAATTATAAA
>JANAVB010020799.1:1420125-1518847 GCA_029216955.1 Iris pallida | reverse complement strand
CGTACGTGAGTTCGAGACACGCACGACAGAACTTAGGTCTGTACCTAGCGTGTCCGACTTTGGGGAAAGCTTTCGAAGGCAGAGACGGTGGCTAGGGGCGTCGTGGCGGTGGCGGGAGTGGTGGCGCTGGGGTCGGCTTCGAGGCGAAGTCGAACGGTGGTGGTGGCGACTGGCGACGATGGACGGTGGGGCGGCGCTAGGGTACGCCGGAGTTAGGGTTCGGTGGGGGGAAAAGTGGAGGTGATGGTGGCGTGGGCGGTCGTGGTGGGGTGTAGAGCTAGGGTTTTGACTGGGGGAGAGAGAGGAGTGTTTTATAGGGAAAGAGGGCGGTTGATAGGTCGGTCGGGCAACCGGAAATAGCGGGCTGCCCGTCGGCGTGGCGGTCGTCGGGGGGGGGGGGGGTAGGTTTTGGATTAGCGTTTAGGTCCCTGTAGTTAGGTAATTGCAAATAGGTCCAGCATAGTAAATGCAAAATAGAATTTGCATAACCCATCCCGCACTGTTTATGTGCAAAAAGAAATTTGCACATAACAATTGGGAAATTGCAACCAATATATGACAATTCTAATAATTATAAAATGATATTAAAACATTTAAATAAATTGCAAAGTGATATTTTTAATATATAAAACTCATTAAAAATCATTTAAAAATTCTAGAAAAATTCCTAAAATCCTAATAATTATTTTAAGGCTATAAATGACATTAAAATTATTAGCACTAATAAAAATGAATTTGAAAATCAGGGACTTAAAGTCTTCCCTCCTTGAAAAAATTTCGTCCTCGAAATTCGCAAGGATTGAAGACCCGAATATTCTAACATAGCAAGTATTGCAATCAAATGACTAAGGCTATGATCGAAACTAACCTCTAGGGTATCAAGCGGGAACGGGTGGTTCCCTCGCAGCAGTTGGATCGAACAAGTAAGGGTATCTCTCCCTCATGTCCGACTCCCTCTCAAGTAGATTCACCTGGGGAGTGACGGCTCCAAGCTACTCGTACTAGGGGTAAACTTGTTCCTCAGCTCTTCTCTTCCGGTCTAATATCTCCATGGCTGCTCAGAACTGTAAGGCTGGGTCCGACCTCCAACTCTGAATGATTAGCACATGACTGGGTTGGAACAATCTCCTCAGCTGATACGTGAAAGACGTCGTGGAACCTGCTAGGTTGGGTGGAAGTGCAATCCTGTAGCTACCCTCCGATCCTGCCGAGTACCTCGAACGGCCCGATGTATATGGGGCTCAGCTTCCCTCCTCGTCCGAACCGGATCGTCCCTCGAGTAGGTGATATCTTCCTAGCACCATATCACCGTCTGCGAACTCCATCGGCCTGCGACTAGCATCAGCCAGTGTTTCTGCCTATCCTGAGCTACTCTGAGCCTGTCTCTGATCATCCCGACTTTTTCTGTTGCATCGTGATCATCTCTGGCCAAGCATAACTCTGCTCCGACGTCATCCCAAAAGAGCGGTGTGCGGCATCGTCGTCCATAAAGCGCCTCGAAAGGAGACATACCAATGGCCTGGTAGCTGGGTTATGAAAACTCTACCAAGTGCAGATGGCTCTCCCATGATCCTCCGAAGTCCAGCACGCAAGTCCTCAGCATATCCTCAGTGTCTGTATCGTCGCTCGGACTGCCCGTCTGTCTGGGTGGTACGCCGTACTGAACTTGAGCCTACTGTCAACTCCTCTGCAAGCTCCTCCAGTAGTGGGATGTAAATACTGTCTCTGTCTGACACAGATGCTCACGGCACTCCGTGTAGGCGAACTATCTGCTGCATGTATAGCTCCGCCAACTTCTCGGTGGAAAGCCCCACCTTGAAGGATATGAAGTGCGCACACTTCGTCAGCCTGTCTACGATGACCCAGATGGCATCCTTCCCTCCTTGGGAACGAGGAAGCCCTGAAACGAAGTCCATCGTAATATGTTTCCACTTCCACTCGGGAATGGGTAACGGCTGCAACAAACCAGCTGGCCTCTGGCGCTCCGCCTTGACCTGCTGGCAAACTAGACATCTCGAGATAAAACGCGATACATCCCTCTTCATCCCGTGCCACCAAAGATGTTCCCGCAAGTCACGGTACATCTTGTTAGCACCAGGGTGAATAGAATATCTCGATCGGTGCACCTCCTGCAAAACTGCCTCTACTAGCTCTCCCTTCGGCACGCACAATCGGCTGCCATGCCTCAGGGATCCATCCTCTGCTATAGTGAAGTCATCCAGCAATCCAGCTAATGCCTGGGGTCGAAGTCTGCGAAGGCTCTCATCTGTAGACTGTGCCTCCCTGATCTGCTCCATCAAACCTGACTGAATGTCAAGCGCCATCATCTGTATCACTGATCCTGGACAAACTAGCTCGATACCGAGCTTCTCCAGATCCTCCCGCAAATGCCGATCAATCATCAGGTACCATGCCATCGGATGCCTGCTCAGCGCATCCGCCACCACATTTGCCTTCCCGGGGGTGATACTGTAAATCGATGTCGAAGTCCTTCATCAACTCCAACCATCGTCTTTGCCTCATGTTCAGCTCTTTCTGCGTGAACACATACTTCAAGCTTTTGTGGTCAGTAAAGATTTCCACACGCTCTCCGTATAAGTAATGTTTCCATAACTTGAGTGCAAAGATCACCGCAGCTAACTCTAGGTCATGGGTAGGATAATTCCTCTCATGAGTCCGCAATTGCCTAGATGCATAAGCAATTACTTTCCCATGCTGCTGTAGGACACATCCTAGCCCCTTCCCAGAAGCATCACTGTAAATGGTGAAACCTCCAAAACCTGAAGGTAAAGTCAGAACTGGAGCGGTCGTCAGCCTCCTCTTCAGCTCCTCAAATACCGCCTGGCAGTCCTCTGACCAAATGTACTCTGCGTCCTTCCACGTCAGCTTCGTCATGGGTTCAGCTATCCTAGCAAAGTCCTGGACGAACTTTCTGTAATAGCCTGCTAAACCCAGAAAGCTCCTGATCTCTGAAACTGACGTCGGAGCCTTCCACGTCTCAACTGCAGCAATCTTCCTGGGATCCACCGAGATTCCATCTCCAGTGACTACATGGCCGAGAAACTCCACTCGGTCTAAAAAGAACTCGCACTTCGGTAATTTGGCAAACAATCTCTCCTGCCTCAGAATCCCCAAAACTATCCGCAAGTGCTCTGCATGCTCCTCCGGCGTCTTCGAGTATATCAGGATGTCGTCGATAAACACCACGACGAACTTATCCAGATACTGGTGAAATGTCTTATTCATCAAGTTCATAAAGACAGCTGGCGCATTTGTGAGACCAAATGGCATCACCAGAAACTCATACTGCCCGTACTTCGTGTTGAACGCCGTCTTCTGGATGTCTGCTGGCCTAACCTTCACCTGGTGGTACCCGGATCTCAAGTCTATCCTGGAAAACACCTTCGCCCCGCTCAATTGGTCGAACAAATCATCTATCCTGGGCAGAGGATATTTGTTCTTGATGGTGATGGCATTCAAGGCCCGGTAATCAATACACAACCGGACTGTCTTAGGCACAAAGAGCACTGGTGCTCCCCATGGAGAAGCACTGGATCGAATGAAACCCTTTTTCAACAGGTCATCAATCTGCTCTTTCATCTCTATGGCCTCCTTGGGATTCACTCTATAGCAAGCCCGGGATACTGGTGATGAACCCGGCACTAAATCTATAGTGAACTCCACATCTCTGTCAGGCGGAAGTCCTGGAAGATCCTCTGGGAATACATCCATAAACTCCCTAATGATAGGGTGTGGCGGTGCTGCGTCCCCGACTATCGCACAACAGTTCGGCTCTAGGCTGATCTCCGGCCCTGTCCTCCTGACACTGAATGGTGCTGTGCCTGGGGGACTGAACAAAATACTACCCTCATGGCAATCTATAGATGCATGGGCGTAGCTAAGCCAGTCCATCCCCAATATGATATCATAACCGGGGAGTGGCATCACAAAGAATCGTCCCCTGAACTCTCTTCCGGCTATAAAAATAGAACATCTATAGATAGATCTAATAGGCACTGGTCCTCCTCCCGTCATCACTCTACTAATCTCTGCAATAGGTGTAGCTACTAGATGATGTTTATGCATAAACTCTAATGATAGGAAGCTATGAGATGCACCAGAATCAAACAAACATACACCTAGAAAAGTATGCAAATAAACATGACTTGTAATGACGTCTGCTAAGTAATCCGGCTCCGAAACCTGCTCCGGCTCCGGCTCAATGGCTAGACTATAAACCCTCCCCTGAGGTCCCTTCTGCTGCTGCAGATGCTGCCCGAACCTCTGCTGCTGAGTCGGGAGCGGTCCTCTAGGCTTCGCTACTGGGCAGTCCCGAATCTGATGGGTGGCAGACCCACAAGCTAAGCACTGCTTCAACCTCTTCCTGCAAATGGAGCTGTCGTGCCCTGGTCTTCCGCAGAAAGAACATATAGCTCCCCTCTGCTGCTGCTGCTGACGAGGTCCCGGGGCTCGAACCGGCGGGGTCTGATGGTGTGGTCTAAAGGGACGGTAAGTCTGCTGGTGTAGTGCCCCGCTCCGCGAAGGCACTAGATAAACAGAAAGATCGGATTGCTGGCTCTGCAACAGAAGACGATTAATCTGGGTGAGTGGACAAAGACTCATTTTATGATTCGCTTACGCCTTAAGAATCTGAGTTTTTGATTGAATGCTTTTGTTAATAACAAGACTGTAATCTTGAGTATGCTTAAAGAGAACCTGCCCCTTGTCTGCTAAGAAAAGAGATCTGTATCCTGCCTGAAAAGAAGATGGAATTGTTTATGACTTGCTCGATATATGCATGATTCATTTGATATCGCATGCGCATTGGGGAATCCACTTAGTGACGAGCTGAACCCTAGAGAGTCACAGCGGCTAGCGACAAGCTGA
This sequence comes from Iris pallida, assembly GCA_029216955.1. Taxonomy (NCBI): domain Eukaryota; kingdom Viridiplantae; phylum Streptophyta; class Magnoliopsida; order Asparagales; family Iridaceae; genus Iris; species Iris pallida. The sequence goes on along the minus strand of JANAVB010020799.1, from coordinate 1,513,960 downwards.
ACCCATGAGAGTCACAGCGGTAGCGACGAGCTGAACCCAAGAGCGTCACAGCGGCTAGCGACGAGCTGAACCCATGCGAGTCACAGCGGTTAGCGACGGGCTGAACCCGTGGGAGGCACAGCGGCTAAGATGGAAATGATTGTGGCTTTTCAAAGATGTGTTTTCAAAAGAAATGTAAACTGACTAATGCATTCATGAAATGAATCTAGGTAAAGAGTAGCAAGATCACATCACAAGAAAATGTTTTCTCACTAAATGAACAGTGATCGTTTCAGAAAAATGTAGCTCCTTTGTTCACAATTCACCAGTATGCTGATATACTGACCCATCATCAGTCTGCATGCAGGTGCACCATGCATCGAAAAGGATAGTCCGAAGCGATAGCCCGAGCCTCATCCTCAGGAGCCAGAAATCAGAAGAGATGCCAAGAGATGACATCTGTACAAGAGTTTGGTTTTGTATATAAAAGGATGTAATGTATGGGAACGGGATCATTGTAATCTGTAAAGTTCTGAGAGAATATAATATTGTATCAGAGAGAATCGAGAGCTTGTAATCTGTTCAAATGAGATCAATAAAGAGAATTGTTTCTTGTTACCATTGTGTTCAATGCATGTATTCTGAAATATGTCCGCTGCTGCTTCAATTATCTGCGATACATTCCGCTGCGTATTGTCAACTTGTCTATCTTGTCTTGTTTCAGGTCTTGGCCTTGTGCAAGCGCAACTTAGGCTTGCACGGCATCACGCCTTAGCGAGGACGAACGGTCCCAAGGAGCCCGAAGCGAGGACGAAAAGGACTCTGCGGGATCGGGGCGTGACAGAATGGTATCAGAGCAACACGATCCTCTGGCCAATTTTGATTCAATTGAATTTGTACATGTCTTCTGATCGAAATTCCGTTCCCTACTTGATATCAATAATGAGATGAACGTTCCATACAATAAGTCCGTAAATATTTTATGATGGCGAAGGATGAGGACTATCGCTGCTAAGGATATCGTAAGTTTCTCCTTAAGTTTCGAGGACGAAACTTCTTTTCGGTGGGTAATTATGTAGTGCCCCGCTCCGCGAAGGCACTAGATAAACAGAAAGATCGGATTGCTGGCTCTGTAACAGAAGACGATTAATCTGGGTGAGTGGACAAAGACTCATTTTATGATTCGCTTACGCCTTAAGAATCTGAGTTTTTGATTGAATGCTTTTGTTAATAACAAGACTGTAATCTTGAGTATGCTTAAAAGAGAACCTGCCCCTTGTCTGCTAAGAAAAGAGATCTGTATCCTGCCTGAAAAGAAGATGGAATTGTTTATGACTTGCTCGATATATGCATGATTCATTTGATATCGCATGCGCATTGGGGAATCCACTTAGTGACGAGCTGAACCCTAGAGAGTCACAGCGGCTAGCGACAAGCTGAACCCATGAGAGTCACAGCGGTTAGCGACGAGCTGAACCCAAGAGCGTCACAGCGGCTAGCGACGAGCTGAACCCATGCGAGTCACAGCGGTTAGCGACGAGCTGAACCCGTGGGAGGCACAGCGGCTAAGATGGAAATGATTGTGGCTTTTCAAAGATGTGTTTTCAAAAAAATGTAAACTGACTAATGCATTCATGAAATGAATCTAGGTAAAGAGTAGCAAGATCACATCACAAGAAAATGTTTTCTCACTAAATGAACAGTGATCGTTTCAGAAAAATGTAGCTCCTTTGTTCACAATTCACCAGTATGCTGATATACTGACCCATCATCAGTCTGCATGCAGGTGCACCATGCATCGAAAAGGATAGTCTGAAGCGATAGCCCGAGCCTCATCCTCAGGAGCCAGAAATCAGAAGAGATGCCAAGAGATGACATCTGTACAAGAGTTTGGTTTTGTATATAAAAGGATGTAATGTATGGGAACGGGATCATTGTAATCTGTAAAGTTCTGAGAGAATATAATATTGTATCAGAGAGAATCGAGAGCTTGTAATCTGTTCAAATGAGATCAATAAAGAGAATTGTTTCTTGTTACCATTGTGTTCAATGCATGTATTCTGAAATATGTCCGCTGCTGCTTCAATTATCTGCGATACGTTCCGCTGCGTATTGTCAACTTGTCTATCTTGTCTTGTTTCAGGTCTTGGCCTTATGCAAGCGTAACTTAGGCTTGCACGGCATCACGCCTTAGCGAGGACGAACGGTCCCAAGGAGCCCGAAGCGAGGACGAAAAGGACTCTGCGGGATCGGGGCGTGACAGCTGGGGTGGCGTCGGTGCTTTCTGCTGGAAAGCCTGACGCTTGGACGGTCCCTCATGATGTACAGAAGCCGGCCTCTTGCATGACAGAAGACGCTCCTCAATACTCCGGGCCAACTCTAGGCTCTGGTAGTAGTCAGTCGTACCGTTCGCCACTATAAGGATGCCAATGTCTGGAACTAGACCATGGCAAAACCTACGGGTCATCTCCTCTGGATCAGTAACCAGACTAGGAGCAAAACAGCTCAAGCGACTAAACTCTCCCGTATAGTCATCAACAGAACGGTTCCCCTGCTGGATGTTCTGGAATCGTAGCCCCATGGCTACTCTAGCAGTGGTCGAGAAGAATTTCTTCTTGAACTGGTCCCAGGTGGCTCTACCTCTCGCGAACAACAGCTCATTCCTGAACTAGACTCCGGCTAAGTCTATCAGCAGAAATCCTGCTGCCTCGACCTGAAGGTCATCCGGCATCCTAACTCCCAGAAGCTTCCTCTCTACAGAATCTAGCCAGTCATCAGCTACTACTATGCCCTCAGTCCCTGAGAACTCCTTGGGATTCAGACCCATGAAGTCCTTGACCGTCCCCGCTCTCTGCCGTGGCTCTACATGTGGTGGGACCACGGGACGTCCCTCAGAACGCTCCATGCTCTGGCGGAGTAGGGTAGTCTGCTCCTGATGGGTTGTTAGGAACCCATGGATCAGTGTGAGCAGCTGGGTCCCGTCGAGTGTGACGGAAGCCTGGGTGGGTATAGTGATAGGGGGTGGTGGAAGTATCGGGGCCTGCTGGGACTGGGATGTGGAAGGTGGTATCTGGGTCTGTGGATCTGTGGAGTGGGGGAATGTGGTAGGTGGAGGTGTATCAGTCAACTGGTCAGCTGACTGGATATGGAGGGCCCCATTCTCGGGGGTAACATACTGGGATGAACGAGTAAGCACCATCTAAATTACATAAAAAGACTTATAAGGACTTGTTTAAAGTAAGCAATCATATGCAAGAAAATCTAATTATAATAGCAAACATGTGACATATTTTCTATGTTGCAATCCTAGCATTCCTCTAGGTGTTCTAAGCGTCTTTCCTATTGTTGTCTAATTACCTTAAGTTCCTAATTGCAGGCATGCTTGGTACAATAATGTAACCAAACAGTTTAGTCAGGACCTGCGTGGGCCACCACTAAAAATATGTCACGATCCGCTACCCAAATTGTTGGGCCAGGCCGAGTCATGTCCAGCCTACGTTGAGATAAAACGTAGTAAGCTGTTCTAAAGACAACAGGATAAGACTAAATGTGCTAACAGTTCTATAAGTGAAGAAGAATCATAAATGCTCCAAACACAAAAGTCGTCGTATATAGTAAAATATCCAAGTACAAGTAAACTGAAATGTAAAACTGGATACATGTCCAGTTACAAAATGATGTAGTCTAATACATGTCTACTCTCAAAAGTCTAAGTAAACAAAAGACAACTAGGCGAGGTTCCCTGCAGGAACATCCTCGTAAAGCAGAGCCGGGTCCTCGGCAGTAACTCCATAGTATGAGTCGCAGAGTAACTCCTCCTCAGTAAGGACACCTACAACGTTATCCTGTCAGGACGGGAGCAAGTACTAAATCTAGCAAACTAGCATATGAAACATGAAAATGAACATGAGAGGAATAACTGGAAAGCATGGCATCACTCAATCTATCATGGCAAGGACACACGTGTCATAGAGACAGATGTATATGTAATGTTTAAAACTGTAGCAAGTACGTGATCGGTCAATAGATGTACAATGTGCTGGAGGGCACATAATGAAATGTACATACGTACAAGTTAATAAGCATAAGTGTACATCCGTACAGACATGCGGGATAATGGCCTGCGGCAAGGTATGCATATAGAATGCGACCGAGCTCGCTACTGTAGGGGGGGTCGTGATCACGTACAATACTATCAGTTTCCCCATAACCCATATTCTAATCATGTGAGAGATACATCAAGACTGTTCTAAGCATGGTAGTAACTGAAAGTACAACATGTAAAGATCTAACTTGCTACCCCAAGGATCAGCATTTAACATGGTGGGGTTTGCAGTTCATTTATGTGACAATATGTAAAGTTCGTAGAAAGTACTTGCCTCTAGCAAAGCAAAACAAAACAAGCTGCAATAACAATGCTATGGATGTCCGATAACTCGTCGCTGTAGAAGTAAATACAATAACTTAGTTTTTACACTAAGCTAAAACACTAGGACACTAATTGGTGAAACACGACTTGTGATTGGGCACCTAGCCAAAACGATGACTTGGCATAGGAGACCAATGTGGGGTGACACACTATGTTAACTAACTTTCTAGGGTCTTTATACTAGTGAGGGATGGGGTTCAACACGACTAAAACTCCAAATAACACAAAAAGCTACAAGTCGTAATTAATCAATAAATAAATCAAAAGATCATTGTGTTCTAACAATTTTTGAAGTAGACAAAAAGCCTAGTTTTTCTTAAAGTAAAGTACCAAGGTGATCCTTGTTAATCATAGAAATTTATTATAATTTTTCTGGAATTTATTAACCAGTACAAATATTTTATAAAAATCAGTTTTCCTAAGTATACAGAAAATGAGTTTTGGTTTCATATGCCAAACTAGTGGCAAAACAGTAAATTAAATACTACAAAAATTATACTAAATTAGCCAACTTAACATAGTATCTAAAAACTATTTTTCCATAATTTTAATAATAGTTTAAGTATTTTTAGAAAATCAAAAACAGCAATGCACACAATAATTAATTATCTGCGTATTTTGTCCATGTATATAATTTGAACCAAAGTTCAAATACAGGACCCAAGGCCATGAATCAAGTCCAATATGACTTGTACAGGTCTTGAATGTGTGAAAACACATTTGAGCCCAAATACCCATGCTAGGCTTGGACACCAAATGGTTGCAGTAAATTAAACACAATAAAAATACAATTTGGTAATAGTCAAAATAAATATTATTATTTTAATAAGGTAAAGTTTTACATAGTAACTATAAAAGTATGAACATTATTTTATATAAATAATTTACACTAAGCTAAGTAAAATACATATAGGAAATAATATATATATATATATATATATATATATATATATATATATATATATATATATATATATATATAAATATAGGGATATTTATATATATAGGAAAATGCTCAACTATATATTATATATATATATATACAAATATATGTATATATACATACATATAAGAAAATACTCAACTATATAATATATATATATATACAAAATTAATGTATACATATACATATAATATAAGAAAATACTCAACTATATAATATATATATATACAAAATAATGTATACATATACATATAATAGTATATATATGATAATATATATACACAAAGAAATATATATACATAAATATATATGTATACATAAGACATATATATATATATATATATATATATATATATATATATATATATATATATATATATATATATGTATATATATATATATATGTATATATATATATATATATATTTTTTTTTTTTTTTTATATATATATATATATATATATACATATATATATATATATATATATATATATATATATATATTTATATATATATATATATATATATATATATATATATATATATATATATATATATATATATATATATATATATATAAAAATAGCAACTATATATACCTAAATATAGTATATATATTAATACATATATATATACAAAAATATGTATATACATATATATATAAATAGATATATATATATATATATATATATAAAAGAAAAGGAAAAAGGAAAAGAAAAGAAAAAGAAAAAGAATACAGCAGTGGCAGGGTTCGAACCCAGGCCAGAGAAGCACGCGCGGGGGGGGGGGGGGGGGGGGGGGTTAGGCTCTGTCGGGCTGGCCAGGGGGTCAGCCCGTGGGTCGTGTTAGGGATAGGGTTTTTAGTGAATTTTATTTAGGTTTGATTAACATTATATAAAAAAAAATATAAACACGAGCCTGTGTCCGGACAGTTAGGGACACAGGTATTTACGTGTCTGGGCTAGCACGACACGCACGAGTCGATTCACCCGTGTCCAGACCTATAGCTAGGTTCCCCGTGTCCAGGCGAACGTCGTGCGTGAGTTCGAGACACGCACGACACGAACTCAGGTCTGTTACCTGCGTGTCCGACTTTGGGGAAAGCTTTCGAAGGCGGAGACGATGGCTAGGGGCGTCGTGGCGGGTGGCGGGAGTGGTGGCGTTGGGGTCGGCTCGTCGAGGCGAGTCGAACGGTGGTGGTAGCGACTGGCGACGATGGACGGTGGGGCGGCGCTAGGGTACGCCGGAGTTAGGGTTCCGGTGGGGGAAAAATGGAGGTGATGGTGGCGTGGGCGGTCGTGGTGGGGTGTAGAGCTAGGGTTTTGACTGGGGGAGAGAGAGGAGTGTTTTATAGGGAAAGAGGGCGGTTGATAGGTCGGTCGGGCAGCCGGAAATGGCGGGGGCTGTCCGTCGGCGTGGCGGTCGTCGGTCGGGAGGGGGGTAGGTTTAGGATTAGCGTTTAGGTCCCTGTAGTTTAGGTAATTGCAAATAGGTCCCTAGCAGAGTCTAAATGCAAAATAGAATTTGCATAACCCATCCCGCACTGTTTGTGCAAAAAGAAATTTGCACATAACAATTGGGAAATTGCAAACCAATATATAACAATTCTAATAATTACAAAATAATATTAAACATTTAAATAAATTGCAAAGTAATATTTTTAATATATAAAACTCATTAAAAATTATTTAAAAATTCTAGAAAAATTCCTAAAAATCCTAATAATTATTTTAAGGCTATAAATGACATTAGAAATTAATTAGCACTAATTAAAAATGAATTTAAAAATCAGGGGCTTACATAGACCATGCAAGTCCTTGCACTAGAGTAGATCCTTCATCCTTGGCTTTCAAATTGCCCAGTTTCCTCCTGTGAGGGTGATCATACGAGTGTTCATTTGCTCCGTAGACATGGTTGCCAGGACCTCCAAAGCTCTGATACCAATTATTGGGTATCAGACCAGAATGAACCTGGCTTTGATACCAATTGTTGGATGCGTGCGGAAGCGTTTGCCAACCCACCTGATCAAAACCAACTCTCGTCCAACGGACACCAAGCACAGATAAAGACAAGTATATATTGCGGTGACTACGTCACCTGGACAAATTCCAACATTTAATAACTCAGATGAAATTATAAGATTGATAGAACTCACGTTGAACCATTTGCCCTAATAGGTTCAACCCTCTCACCACTCAAAAGAAGAAAAATAGAATATTACAATTGAGATCACTCACCAATCCGTAGAGCAATCTTTCTAACCGAAGTTGACGACTCCTCGATTAGATCTTCTTCTTTCTTCTATCTTGGATAGCGAAGTCCTAAGAGCAAAGTACGGACTTTCTCTTAGATTTTCTTGTGGACGAGCACCCCGAATCTCCACTTTGTGCTATGCTTTGTGCCTCCACCCTCACCCCATATATATAGGATGAGAAAAAATATTCTAGTCATAATAGGATTCCTAAATATGAACATAATAGGAATCTTATTATGCCTAAAATATTCCATCAATATCCTATTTTAGATCATAACAAGAATTCCTAAAATAAGAATCCTATTATACCTAAAATAGCACAACATCAATTATGGACATCCAAATCAAATTAAATTAAATTAAATCAAATATCTAATTAGATTTGGATTCCACAAATATGTTGTTACCAAATCCATACTGGACTCCAACACTCCGACGAGCTCGAGCTCAGCCGACGGCCACCCCAATCAGCCTCGAGCTCAGTCGACGGGCCATCCCTATCAGCCTCGAGCTTGTCGTTCGAGCGCGAGTACGGTGGGGCCAACCCACAACTCTGGCGGGGAGGGGCGAGAGAGGAGACTCTCCACAGATAAGAGAGAGCCGACGACCACCCCCATCAGCCTCGAACTCGTTGTCCTAGCGCGAGTGCGATGGGGCCAACCCACAGCTTCGACAAGGAGGGACGAGAGAGGAGACTCTCCACATAGAAGAGAGAGTTTCTCTCTCCCTCTTTTTTCATTTACGATGGAGTTACGCCAGTTTTTTGATGTAGATGATGGGAGGAGGAACAATAGGGGACAACAACTCCAAATGTCAGAGATTCTCTACCTGCTGGCTACTTGCTGCCCATATACCTCCATCCAAAGAGCCCCTATGTGACAGTGGTTAGTCCTGAACTCCCTCTAATTTAGCCAAATGTTAAAGGCCACCCCCTTTCTACTAAGGGCAACCATCCTACTAAGGGCAACCATGCTTTGTTTCTTTTTTTACTAAGGGCAACCTAAAGTTCACAAGTTTACTAAGGGCCACCAAGAGGATAAAACCAAAAAGAAAAAGAAAATAGAAAACAAGAAGCATGGAAGCATGGTGAGCTCCTCCCACCGACCTCTATGGCTGCGGCGGTGATGGCTGCCTCGCGGAGGGTGGCGGCGGATCCAAGGCCCAGAGGCTCTTTGTGAGTCTTTCGACCATGGCTGCTCTTCGACGCTGTCGGAGCCACACGCCTCCTCGTCTACGACGGGTCCGTTGCCTTGCTGCTGTTGCTGACGACGAGAGGATGGAGGCGAGGGAGCCGTGGCTCGGAGAGGAGGGAGGTGAGGGAGGCGAGGGAGTTGGAGAGGGAGTATATGAAGAATTAGGAGAGTTGATTTGATCGAGATCGGTATTGTTGCTGCTCTAATGGTTACGAGAGTGGAGTTATAAGAAGTGATGGAGTTATAAGAAGAATAGTTGGAACTCTAAAAACCATTAGGGTCGGGTCCCTCTCCAACTCCCTCACTGTTGCTACTCAGATGGGACAATTAGGAGTGATGGAGTTATAAGAAGAAAAGAATTAGGCGAGGAGTTGGAGAGGGACCCTAATGGTTACGGGAGTGAGAACATGACTTACCGATATTGAGGAGGACATGGGAAGGAGACAATGGAGATTCACTGAAACCCATCTCCTCCTCCCTCTCCTCTCTCTCCCCTCTCTCTCTCCCCCAACCAGCACTGCTGCCAAAAGAGTATATTTTTGTGTTTGTTCTCATCGACTGGTCCGCAAATTAGCGGTGAAGGCGGACTGCAGGCCTGTCTTCACTTTGGACTGCAGGCAAGTCCTGCAGTCACTGTAGGTAAAAAAAAAAAATTGTCAAGAGGACTGCAGGCAAGTCCTGCAGTCCTCGGGGTGGCCCTTAGTGTTTTCAAAATGGCAAATTTGTAAAAAAATTTAAAATTTTAAGTTGCTGGCCCTTAGTAAAAAGGGGGTGACCTTTAACATTTGTCCTAATTTAATACATGTTCTCAGTTTTTTTTTTTCTAATTTAATTCTATACAAAATTTATTATGTACTATTTATTGGAATGTTGTCGGGGCTCAACACGTGAGTGAGCCCGTCCCACTGAATAATTTCTCCAGCCCGTAGACTATTATATCATGTTAGAGCATTCCCATCCATCCATCCATCCATCACCTGGAAACAGAAATGATGAGCTCCCCACTTCATACCTTTCCTCTCACTTCCCAATATCCTAACCCTAATCACCTCCTCCCCCTCCTCCCCAGCTCCACCCAGCTATGCCGCAACTCCAAACCCCACATCAATTTCCCAGCCATCCGACAAAGAGGAACCCACCCCCTCAGAAGCATCAGAGCTCAAGACGAGGAGGCCCAGACCGCGCCGGAACTAGTCCAGAGTGGCAACGGTGGGGATGGTGGTGATGGTGGTGGTGAGGATGAAGAGGAGGAGGAGAAGGAGAAGAAGAAGGGGATTCTTCCGGAATGGGTCGGAATCACCACTGACGATGCAAAGACCGTGCTGGCGGCGTTCGCCATATCTCTGGCGTTCCGGTCGTTCGTAGCGGAGCCACGGTTCATCCCGTCGCTCTCGATGTACCCGACGTTTGACGTCGGAGACCGCCTCGTCGCCGAAAAGGTGAGGTTTTTATTCCGACGAACCAGTATTTCATTAGTGGGAGATTCTTCGTCTTTAGTGATCGGGCCCTTCCTAACCGTGCGAGGGGTTCATAATGGTCTAGGCGTGCGTAGGAAGTATGAGAGAGGTGTGAAAAGTTTTGGTGGGTTTATGTAAAGTGGAAATGCAAAAAGTAGGAGGGAGGGTTAATGCAATTTGCATTTTTATTAGGCTTTTGTTGGGAAAGTCTTGGAATTCGGGTAAAATTACCATCTAGAAAGTGGTCCTACATCATCCATGTGGCACACTCCAAGTGTGTATTTCAAGTGAGGCTCAAGGGTGAGCCTCGAGCCCAAGGCGTGCCTAGGCGCAAGCCTCACAAACTATTTACCCTCATGCAGTGTTCTAAATTTCGGTTTAGGCGGCCGCTGACCGCACCGATTTTGGCCTAGGCGGTGTCCGGCCCTAGGCCGCCCTGGGCGGACCTATGCGGACCTTAAAATTTCAAAAAAAAAAAATCAATTTTTTTTAATTACCTGATCGCCGCCGCCGCCTGCCACTGTCGCCACCGACGGCTGCTGCTGCTGCTGCTGCTGCTCTTGCCATATAAGAGGGGAAAAAAAAAGAAAAAGAAGAAGAAGAAGAAGAAGCCAGGATTCAAACCTTAGCTCTTCGAGAGCTCTTTGAGAGAGCTGACTTACAACCAACCTACCAACCAGAAGAGCCTTTAGAGACTTGTGTTAATATTTAACGTGCATGATACTTATATATATTACATGTATATAAAAAAAATCAGTTCGGCCGCCTATGCGCTAGGCGGGCCTTTGGCGCACCGAACCTGCCTAGCGAAATTTATAACATTGGCCTCATGGGCTATTTAAAGCACTTGGTGGGATATATAAGTTTCCCGACAAGTTAGTTATGCATACTAGGATCTTGGAGACGTTGATCAATAGATGGGCTAAATGTGAAAGAGGCAAATATTTTGATGCATAGGTGTGTCAGCTTAGCAACAACCAAAACATCTTGTTTCTTCCAAGAGATCTAAGCAATACCTCTGTCGCTCGAGAAGAAAATTCCTTGTGAACTTCAATGCCAAGAAAGTACCCTAAATGACCGAAGTGCTTGGTATGGTACTTGTTGGGAAGATGGGTTTAACTTGGAGAGTCCATCAGAGTCATCGACGAGTGACCTCAGTAATGATGATGCCATCCAAAGACTAGCCGAGTGATGATGATGCCATCCACACAGACTAGTTGTATGTATTTCGGCGACGATGAATAGAAAGAGAAGAATTGGCCCGAGTTCACGAGAAATATTTGTTGGATAACTTGGCAGAACTTGTCGAACAAGGTCCTAGGAAACTGCCTGAGACCGTAGATAGATCTACAGAGATGGCATTCTATGTGCTCTCCCAAACTGCATGTTAACTGTCTCAAAAGTTTTTTTTTAAAAAATCCCTACTAAGAAAAACATTCTTGATATCAAATTGAAGTAAGGGCCACACACAGTTGACAGTTAGAGATACTATAACCAAACAATATTCAATTTGGTAACTAGAGATTTTTTTTCATAATTAGCACTAAGTGAAGACCTTGACAATGAGGCAAGCTTTCAGATTTTTAACAAAACCATCTGGATATATGAAGTCTAAACGTAATACCTCCTGATGCGATGTTCTTTCCACAGCATGTATTTGTTGTAGAGAGTAAATTATGTTTAGAATAAATGAACTGTGCATGGTGAACTAAATTATGATACTTAGGATTCTTGCAACTACTGAACGTTTGATCCTAGTTTGTTTGTTTGTTTGTAGAGGTACAAATTGAACATCATCCAACTAGATTGATACTATTGAAAGATTATGTTGCATACTTGGCCACACTATATTCCAGAAGCGTCAATGCTGATGAAATTGGATTGTACGGCAGAAGTATTGAACATCACCTTCCAAAACAACCTCCAATCTAGAACTGTCTATTTGGAATCTTCATATGCAGTGTGTGGTATTAGACTCATGTTCTAGGACCTTTCGTGCCTGAATTCCGGAGTTTGTATACTACGGCATGTGCACAGTTGAGCTTTCAGCTAGAGAGTCCAACCCTTCAGTTTTATGATAATCTTTGCTGACATCATATTCCTCTTTATTCTTGGCATCCTGTGGACATGGATCACTAATGAAAACGAACATCGGTTACTTACTAAAGAGCTTGATCCATCTTAACTATATATTTGCAGCTGCCGAATTGGAGGTAAGCGATCCACATTTTCGTGAAGCCAGACCAAGAAGTCCCAAAACACCATTGTTGATTTGAGCTTATGTCTACCCTCTCATCCCACACACATTCTTATATCCTCTCACCCCACCACCCTCTTGCCTTGCAGTATCTTTCTTTCGTTAAATCCCAAATGGTTCAAACAGCTACTTCCCGTCATCTTCATAGTGCTTAATCTGGATCTTCGCACAAGTAGTAGTACTCTTTTATTATCAATTACAGTTATGTATCTCCGTAATGTACATAGTATTACATAAATCACTAACACACGACATCTTCTCTTTATTAGGTCTCATATTACTTCAGAGAGCCATCTGTGGACGACATAGTGATTTTCAAAAGTCCACCAGTTTTGCAGGTATGTGTCCCGAGGGCAAGTAGCATCTTAGTTAATCTGTTACAATTGTTGACAGATGCCATATGGTATATTTCAATGCAGGAAGTAGGATATACTGATGATGATGTTTTTATAAAAAGAGTTGTTGCCAAGGAAGGTGATATTGTGGAGGTTTGTGTGCTCTAACCATCAGATCTTGTTACATGTCCAATTTTTCTTTTTGCATGGTATTATTGAAATGATTCTAGTCCAATCATATTCCTTATCTTTGAAATTGAAGTGGAAAGAAACAATTTTGTACTTCATTGTTGCAAGAACATTTCTAGTATTTGATTGGTTCAGTGCGGAACAATTACTGTTTGTAACACTAGATGATAACTGTATATAGTTGCCAATTATGCATGAATGTGTACAACATAGCAATGCAAATGTCGAGTTCCTTGCTGCTTGACCACTGTTTTTCACCTTTAACGTGATATTAGAATATTGCTTAGTCATCCCTTCATGGAGCAAGTGACAGCCTACATGTCTATGAAATGAAGATGGTTTCTTCTCTCAAGATTTTTATTTATCTATTTTGTTAACTAGTTCTTTTGAGAACTGCTGCGATAAAGGATTTAAGGAAAATGCTTCCATGTTCAATTTTAAATCTTGAAGTCCTAGTGTGGTCGGCTTCTCACTTTCGAAATTTAAAGGAATCTGATTTTTCTTATATTTAGGCCCATGTTTTTATGTGAAGATTCCATCGATTGACCTTCTAAACAAAGTCTGCTTGACTTCTCAGCTGTGTCCAAATGATGCCCATATCTGTATTGTGTCCGTACCTGTGCCCATATTCGTACTCATGTAACATATATAACTACCTCTGTAGCTATTTAAAAATCTCGTATCCTGTATCCGCATTGTGTCTTATTCGTGTCCAATCTGTATTCGTGCAACGTAGCTTCTCAGATACAAGGCATTCAAGCCAATGGTCTGTGTTAGACATGGATTTGCCATGGGAGAGATTGTAGCAGGGGGGCAAGAACAGGATTTCAGATTATGCAGACGCCTCGTCTAAGGCACTTAGTGTCAATAGTTAGTGATATATTGTCCCTTATATCTGCCATGGGAAGATTGTAGCGTGATAAGAGCAGGATTCATTCACCTATTTGTGACTTTTACTCCGGAGGCCAGTAACTATTGAAAAGCCCATAATCCGTGAAAAAGATGTATGCTATTGTCGAGTTGGTGGTTGAAGCTGATAATTCTTTGTGATGACATGTGGAAGGAAAGTGTCACAGGAAAGATCACCCTAATCAACCTATGAAATAGAAAACATGATATGAGACTTTACATGTAGCTGAGTTTTTCTCTTATGCTGTCCATGAAATGTTATACGAGATGTTTATGTATGTATCTGTTTAGCTTCAACAATTGTTTTGGTTGTCCTATTTGTTTAACTATTTGTCTTCTAATGTTTAAATTGCGTACTGATCTCTTTCATTTGTTTTATGGTAATGTTTAAATTTCTTATTGGTCTCTTCATTTGTTTTCTATTCTCTTCTAGGTGCATAACGGAAAATTAATTGTAAATGGCACTGTGAGGAATGAAAAGTTCATTCTTGAGCCACCATTTTATGACATGAAGCCTGTTGTAAGATTCCTGCCACAAACTTTTTTTTTTCCATACCTTATTCCTTATAAATGTCAGTTCATAAAATTCAATAGTCAAGGATGACTTTAATATCTCATTTCAACTCTAATGAATATTATATGAATAAATTATTGAAAACTTGTCTGGTTCAAGTGTAGGTTCTGCGATTTAGGATATTTGAGTAAGATAACATTGCAAAATAGAAAAGCAGGGAAATTTTGCTTAGGATTCCACTGTCACTTGATTTTTTTTCCTCCCCTTTGAGAAGCTCAAACATATCAAAGTCATAAAGTAGGTTAAATGTGGGAGAAAAAGAAGTTCGAGAATACACAATGCTCAAACCTAGCTGGCGATGAAATGCCTAAATGTATATGAAAGGAATGTTTGCCTAGTGTGAAGTTTAACACTTAACATATAATCGAAGTTCTTATGACAAGAAGAACCTCATTGGAACTCAATGTCTGTCAATATTAAGAGCTTGCTAAGTAGAAATGCAAGCTTTGAAGCATAGAAGATTTGTGTAAGTCAATATAGATAACTCGTGCTCATAAGAAGTATATGGTGATGGCAAGAGTCTGAGGAGTTCTAGTGCTGATATACCATTTGATAATCAAACCCAATATATTTTCTTCTGAAATACCTTGGTTCCTAGGGAAATATCGAATTTGCTATTAATTGGCTTGAACTCTGGTCACGAAATGAACATGTGATGTTGCTCCAAGCTTGTTGGAGATGTGTGTTACTTCTGCATGTGTTACTTTCGCGTTCAGCTCATTATAAAGAGGGGAAGTACATTAAAAGTGGGATACTCCATATTCGTTCTCCACACAAAACATGCATACCCAATCATTACCAAACAAATAAGCTTTCCATGGGGCTGCTACGTGTACAGTCCATGAAAGGCCTGTCTTTTCACCTGAAAAGGGGGAGGACATTTGATTTTCAAAAAGTTGGTTGGATTGTATTTGTGCTGGTAGGCATGTATAATTATGCCCATACGCTGGTGAAAGGGTGCCAGGACCCTGAAGGAATTGATTGGTCCATGCGGATCCTGACAAGTGTGGGAAAAGTTCCGTACAAAGAAACCAATAATTTAAGCAATAAGGTATCCACCTTCTGTATAGTCATTGGCAATCCAATCTGCATTACATTAGGCATGAAATTGAAGATAGGAATGACATGGCATGGAACTTGTTAAAGCCCCAAATGCTGCTCCAAAACTCTGGAGCTGTGTTTAGGGTTATGGGTTAAATATTTATATTATTCCAACACGTTCCCACTAGTCAACGAATTATTTCATGGGTTTAGAGCTGGATATAAGTTTCTTTAATATGCTTAAAATATGGTTATGAACATGGATTTCTTTGATACCATGTTAAAGTCTCAACCACTGCAACAAAACTCTAGAGTTGTGGTGAGGGTTCGAGGAATATTTATATTGTTCCAACAAAACTGCTAACATAAAACGACGAGGCATGAGGACTATTGTTCCAACAAAACTGCTAACATAAAACGACGAGGCATGAGACTAGAATCACAAAGATGACAATATTTTGTTTGAACAGTGCATAGAGAAGAAGCAAACTGACTAACAATGTGCATCACATATGATACGAAAGCAGCTATAGTTAAAAAAAAAGACTGTCAAGCAGTTGCAAGGATGCGTGGGATCAAGAAGCAGTTCACTGTCATTGGTATGGAACTTATGATGAAGCTTTACAGGAGTCTAGGCAGTGTGATCATCAATTAGTTACAAGCATGATAGATAAAGATGGCTTTGTAGTTATGTTGCGAGTGTGTATGGGATCAGTTGATCCCAGCCAAAGTTCCAATAATTTATGATTAGCTATTTGAATCATTTTATTCCATTTTACTCTATTAAGAGTTCTTTCCTCTAGAATTAGCAAAGACCAATATCTTTTTCCGCAACATAATTCAAGCCTCTTTTACGCTTAGCCCTAGTTCTAGGTTCTTCTTCGAGCTGGTGCATCTTTTGGTCTAATCCAGGACTGTTATCTGACGAAGATTCATGCTGGATTATCTGGGCTTTGATCGGCAGTGAAACCTTAAGTCGTTAGACACGGCAAATAGTTTATTTGATCCAGGTAAGACCCAAGTTACTAATTAACATTCGACAGTGAAGGAAAGAGGAAGAAAATAAGTTATGTTATGCTTGGCGTAATCAGCCCTAAGTTCCAGCATAATTTATGTCCCCCATTTTTTTAGGGTCAAAAAGAAGAGGGAAAACACAGTTAAGTTGGATTGTGAAGCTGATATCTTATGTTGGTGATAACAGTTATGTGCACGGATACTCGTCTCAAACTAGCCATTCACAATTTCCTTGAACAATAAATCCAAGTTATTTTATGAATTTAATATTTATCAAATTTTCCTACTTTGTAGAGTGTACCGAAAAACTCAGTATTCGTGATGGGTGATAATCGAAACAACAGTTACGATTCACATATATGGTACCTCTCTTACCCCCCTGCAATCTGAAATCTTTGGTTCATTTTTATGTGGGACTTGTGTCTTTTCAATCACGCTTTCTTCATGGTTTAAATAAATATGCATGCTTTCAGGGGTCCTCTTCCTTCGAAGAACATATTGGGAAGATCCATATTCCGATATTGGCCGCCAGCTAGAATCGGAAGCACAGTTCTCAATGAAAGTCCAGAAACTCCAGAACCAACAAGTATCTCAGTACCAACGTAATACCACTGAGTTATCACTCATCCGACTGGAACTTTCAGACACTGTTAGCTGGGAGCCGACCTCATGGTATTCACTCACAAGATCTCTGACCTGGGGATCTTAAGATGGTTAAAGTCTTCTGCAAGAAAAGATTTAACAGAAAATTTTACTTCAGGTTCTTGTTAGATAGCCCCTTTGTAGATTAAAATTTAAGGAAGGTTCTTTGTACCATTGCAACCAAAATGTATCACCATTTATCCTACAAGAACTGTTGAAAATCTGATTCCTGTCAGTTCATGCCTTTGTAGCCCATTTTGCCCACGAGTCAGAAGCTATACTTCAACCTTGAACATCATTGCCTGTTGTGTAAGCTACATGTAAAGGATTTTACACAATGGCAAGGAGTGAGCTCTCTCGTACAGCAATTGTTTGTATTAAACAATTTTTTTACACACATGTAGTAAAAATTTGAATGATGCATCAGAGACTTGCCATTTTCCAACAAGCTAGACTGCTCACATTTTAATGAGTAGCAGACTGTATCGATTGTAAGGTGTTTTATGTTTACCTGTGAATTATAAAATTATTAAGGGGAAATGTTCTTGTAGACGTTTTTGATGAATGTTAAAAGTTTTCCTTATTCAAAAAAAGGAAAGGAAAAAAGGACGGGCTGTCTAATACTTGCAAGTTATAATCTGTCATTAACAACTGCAAAGGGAGTTCAGATCAATATTGAAGTTCAACAAAGACCTGGCATTGTGGACAAGGGTTGTTTCATCAAAGTTCCATACTCAATACAGTCCTATCAAATGCTATATATTCTGTATTGGCTGTAAGCTGAAGCTTTTGAGACTTGATAAAAAGTAGGGGTGCAACTTGGGTGGGCTAAGCCCGAGCCCGATCGGATAAACCCGTAAATGGGTTGGGTTAGGGTTGAAGATTCTCGGGTTCGGGCTCGTGCTTTGGGCTTGGGTTAAAATATTTGAACCCGATCAAAATTGGGTTGGGCTTGGGTTCATGTGTCGGGTTACCCCAAGAACCCAGACCAGACTTATATATATATATATATATATATATATATATATATATATATATATATATATATATATATATATATATATATATATATATATATATATATATAGGAAAAACGGGATATGAGCCATAGGCTCATACTCTTATATAAGCCATTCCATGTGACTTCCATGTGGACCAATAAAATATAATAACTTGAAAAAAAAAAAAATTTACATAGATAGAAATAAAAGACCCCATAAAGATTTGATAAATAATAACTTATCATATCTTTATCTAGGAACTTACCAAATATGTTTACCTAGGAATTTAAATCGATAGAAATAAAATATCCCATAATGTTAATGTTAAGATTAATGTTAATATTAATTTTAATGTTAATATTAATATTAATTTTAATATTAATGTTAATATTATTGTTAATATTAATTTTAATTTTAATGTTAATGTTAATGTTAGTAATAATGTTAATATTAATATTAATGTTAATATTAATATTAATATTAATATTAATTTTAATATTAATTTTAATGTTAATATTAATGTTAATATTATTGTTAATATTAATTTTAATGTTAATATTAATGTTAATTTTAATATTAATTTTAATTTAAATTTAAATGTTAATATTTATATAATATTAATTTTAATTTTAATATTAATTTTAATTTAAATTTGGAGGGACAAATGGTATTATTCCTATTTAAATTTTTTGGTAAGTTTCTAAACAAAATATGGTAAGTTATTATTTATCAAATATTTTATGAGATCTTTTATTTCCATCTATTTAAATTTTCTGTTCCAAGTCACTATATTTTATTGGTCCACATGAAAGCCACGTGGGATGGCTCATTTAAGAGTATGAGCCTATGGCTCATATCCCGTTTTCCCATATATATATATATATATATATATATATATATATATATATATATATATATTATATATATATATATATATATATATATATATAAGGAGTTGAAGAGTTTGGAATATATATATATATATATATATATATATATATATAAGGAGTTGAAGAGTTTGGAATATATATATATATATATATATATATATATATATATATATATATATATATATATATAAAAGGAGTTGAAGAGTTTGGAATATATATATATATATATATATATATATATATATATATATATATATATATATATATATATATATATATATATATATATAAAAGGAGTTGAAGAGTTTGGAATATATATATATATATATATATATATATATATATATATATATATTCCAAACTCTTCAACTCGTTGTCATAAATCGTACTTTAGTTTGTATTTTGTAATGATCAAGGCTTGATTGCTATTTTATTATGTGTTTAATATTACTTTTGTTTAAAATTATTTCAAATATTATATTAGAGCCCGATGAATCCGACCAAACCCAGCCAAATCCGATCCTCCGGACTTGGTCTTGGGCTTCATATGTTGAACCCGAGGTCGGGTCGGGCTTGGGCTCGGGCTAGGCTTATGATTCCTCGGGTTGGGCTTGGGTTGACCTCAAGTCGACCAATCCGTCCGAGTTGCACCCCTAATAAAAAGAATGGTGAAGCATCAGAACCCTTTTAGAAATTCATTACTAGGGCAGAGATGTAGGGAAAAATCATCTATATAATTGCAGAGGTTAATGCTGATATTGATCTTCTCATTTTAAAGTCACATACTGTCACGACTGCACCCTTGAGTAAGGACACGAGACGTGGGTACGTCCAGCCTACGCCGCAGTGTCGGCGGTTTAGAACGCTGTCCTAGGTCAAACATCTAACAATATAAAGGTACCTGTACAGTATATACTCTCCGAATGGAGGTGACATAGTAGATACAGTCTCAATCACATCTAAGGTAGAACATGATAAAAGATAGATAAAACATGAAATCCAAAAGAGATATAGCAGATAGAAATCTAAGTGTCTAAGATACACAAACCCAGAAAATATCTCAAAGCTCAAATACAGTAATCCATAGAATAAATACAACTCAAGACAACTGAAATAATTATCTATACAACCTCTACTGTGTCTCCTCTAGGCTAGCAGGCAACCTCCAAGCTATCTATAAAATTTATCAACAGGTACAGTCAGGACAGGAGCGAGTACAGTACATCTCAACAAATCATAACAGGCTAGAAAATATAAACATTCTAGAGAGTAAGATACAGAAAACTGAAAAACAACATGATGTAAAAGAGAGAGGCTGTAAATAAATAGCTACAATATATAGAGAACTATCAGTGACTAGTGATTCAGAGCACAAGATAGTTATATAAACGGTACGATGTTGTACACGAGTAATCTACAGAGGTTGTACACGAGTAATCTACTGGATTGATTACATAACCACTTCTACTCCCCCGCCCCAATCAATACACAAGGATCTAGCCAAGATATGTTATTGTACACGAAGTATAGTCGTATACGAAGATCATATGAGCACATGAGTATACACGATTTCACACGATTTGTACACGAAAAGCACGAACACAAGGAGTACACGATGCTAATGATAAAGTACACGAACACGAAATACCCAATGTATCTGCTAAGGGGATAACATCGCACGACAAGATCCATATAGTACTAATCCGTGTTTCCAACGTGTCAGCATCATGTAAAGTAATCTAAAGCAGGAAATATACTCCTAAGCAGGATATGAAATGATCAGAGAATGTACTCGCCTGGTATCCTGAATATCTGAAGAGAATATACTGTCCGAGGAGTGGTATCTGGCTCCTATAGAACAGTAGAAGTCACCACATGTCCAAAATAGTAAAATAGACTGCTACAATGCATTCTACATAATATTTGGGTCAATCTAGGCTAAAGTCAATCCTTGGTCAACTCTAGTCAACTACACTAGTCAAACTAGGTCAACTAGGTCAAGTCCTAGCCCAAACAAGTCTAACAAGTTTCATTAGGCCTAACCAAGCCTAGGCTAGCACTCACACAATCACAAGGCAATGTGAACCACAACAATGCATAATATAAAATAGATACTATATATAAATACATACCTTCATACATACATGCATATCCACATTACATACATTTTTTTTTTTATCCACATTACATACATATATATATATATATATATATATATATATATATATATATATATATATATATATATATATATAGGCATATGTTACATCATACATATTTACATAGTTACATAGATATATACATTCATGCACATTTACATACATACTTTTATACATTATATATGTTAACATTCATTACAATGCATTATATTTTACTTGTACCTTTGATTCATTCATTCATATATGAGATTCATTCATGCATTTATACATTCATTCATTCGTGTTACCACTATATACATACTTAGATGCATACATACATATTTGAATACATTATATACTTGCATACATTATATTCATATATGCACACTCTACATTATATTACATTCATTCATGTATACATGCATACATATAATATATGCATACAAACTCATATATTTAACTCAAAATATATGTGAATACATACATTACATTACCTTAACACCTACATATATCATTCATTCATATCCCATATGCATGCATACTTCAGTTTAGGTATTATATCCATTCACATATCATTAAGTTGCATACATGTCATTCATGCATATTACATACTTACATGCATCTATAAATTATATACATTGTATACAACATGTAAAAATAGAAGAGGGAAAAAAGGGAAAAAGCTGAAATAGAAAGGAAAGGGAAGGAAAAATGTAAGGAAAAAGGAAACAGTGGACATATACATGCTTGCATCATATATTCTACATTACCATACATGCTATCATTATATATTGCATTACATTATGTATACATTATGCATTCATATCTATCATTACATGTATACCTTGCATTCATATCTAGCATTCATTATATACTTTCATGCATACATTGTATATCATTCTTTCATTCATGCATTTATGCATTGCTTACATACATTACAATGATTGCATTCCTACATGCTTGCATTCAACCATATATATATATATACACTAATGTAAAGAGGATACATATCATATATATCATTTCATTTATCTAACATATTATGCATTACATACTCTACATTCATTTAATATCCATACTACATAGGCTCATAGGTTACACAAAATGCCTATGTCGTATAGTCACTCTTCTACTTAAAACCAATACTGTACCAATTAGGCCTTACTAAATTTTAGGATTAAAGTATGTCGTAGCCCTTCGTGTTAGCTTTCCAAAACTTCAAATGGATCGCATTTTCGTGTCCGGAAGCTCCCGGAATCGTGAAAACACCGAAACGCGTTCGTCTTTCGTACAGCTGACACTCAAATAATTTTACAGAAAGTTTTAGAACAAATTTGGCTTATTAAAATATATATTTGGAAAGCTAACTTCGATACAGTTCTTTAAAAAAATGGAAGATAAATCGGAGTTCTAAGCTAAAAGTTATGACATTTCTAAGTTGCTTTGGTTAATAAAAACGTGGATGAATATTATGACGAATTTGAGTTGTTTTGGACAAAAAAAACACATGGTTCCAAAGATACTTGGATACCAACATAGGTATCCAAATGAAACTCATTCTAACCATTCTAACTAAGATCAATCCACTCTCTAACCATTCTAAAATTGAATTTAAATATTTATTTAAACTATTAACATACAAACATACACATGGGGTGTCCTAATTTGGGATCTATCAAGTAGGACACAAGACACATATCTAAAATCCTTAAGAGAGCTCCAAATGGCCTCAAATTTGAATCTAAAGGGGACACATGCATGAGGATGGATCCTACGGATTCAAAACTAATTTATATGCAAAGAAAATTGATTTAGAGGATGGGTTTTACCTATTGGGAGTGGAATCCCAATAAAATCCTTTAGGACACGGCTCCGATACGAAGATCCCTCAAAGTGGACACTCCTCCTTGCACTTCTCTTCCAATCCTTGGTAGCACCCTTTCCTTGGAGAATGAGAATGATTGAGGAAAGATTTGGTGAAGGAATGATTTGATTTGGAGATCAAATCAAAGGAAAGGCTCTCTAAATTAGGGAAGAACAAAAGGAAAATAAAAGAGGCAAGATTGTAATGAATGAAATGAATCATTCTTCCCTAAAGGTGGCTGCCATAAAGAGTCCATTAGGGCTAATGGAAAATGTCCTAATTGTCCCTCTCTAGTCTCATATGGTTAAGTCTAGACTAGGTTCAAGTTTGGGGTCAAAATGATCTAGTTTGAGTCTCTAACTTAACCATTCTAACATAATAAAAATTAGTTTAACTAACTAACTTAAATGTTGGGTTTTGTGGGCCATGCTTAACTTAATATTGGGTCCCATCTAGAGTTTAAGCTACCCGGGTCACAATACAAGTCGGAACGGGGCGAAACTCAAATCCGACTAAACAAATCCAATAAAAACAATATTAAAAATATAAAATTTTCCCAAAATATTAAAATATAAAAAATGACCAAAATCATAATAAATCAATTTAAATATTATTAAAATAATCTAAAATTCACCAATTAATTAAAATCCTAAATAATTCAAAAGTCACAAAATGACCAAAATACCCTTAGCCTAAAAAGTTGTAAATAGTCATTCTAATCACATGGTTAGGTCCCCATGGTCATGGTTAGTCTCTAGGCTCAAAAGTTCTAGGGTTCACTAGCTAACACATCAAATTTTAATTCACCAATTTTAAATAATATTAAATTAATTAAAAATTCCCATAAATCATAAATCCTATTATTAAATAATAAACTTTTACAAAAGTTCAAAATTACCCTCATTTTAGAAAAGTGGATGTTACAAGTCTGCCCTCCTTAGAAAATTTCGTCCTCGAAATTAAGATGGTCGTACTTCTTCTAGAGTCTCGTCCCCAACAATCAAAGTCTCAGAACTTACCTAAATCATACAATTTAAAAGAATGACATACAGGGTCATGGCATACGGTGGCAGTTGAAAGTCTCATCTAGGTATACTAGTCATGCTAAACCAAAACGGTCATAGGGTATCAAAACATACAAGCAATCAGGGGTGTTAAACTAGAAAAGTTACAGAAACAACAAATCATCAAGACTGTAAGGCAGTCTACCATCCTATATGAAAACTGGTACTTATCAAAAATACAATAAAGATAACCACTAATTATCTATAAAGGGATACTATTCAAGAAAATCAAAATCAAAAGTTAAAGAATGAAAGTCAATTGCATGGAAATCCAATCACAATATATATATATATATATATATATATATATATATATATATATATATATATATATAAAGAGGTAGATATTTAGTTATGTATCTATATACATTATAACATGTATGCATAAACTCTATATATATCTATATAGATATATGAACATAACATAGAGAGGAAGGGTTAGGTTTACATGACAGTGTATACTAAGTTATGGTGTGTGTGTCATTGTATAGGGTTATAGCTTTAGTATTGAAGGTTAACCCAGTTTTAGTTCAGCATTTACATACAAAATCTGAAATAAGCTAACATTTAAAGCAGTGTAATATTAACATAATGCAATTTCAGATTTTTGGGGTTTGAAACATCACAACCAACTCAATGCTCCCAACACATCCTAACATGATGGAGATGAAACCCTAACATACTATCCATACATTTATCTATGCATACAGTTCAATATTACATAATAAATCTGAAATTGAACTAAACATTTGAAATCAATGTGAAAATGTTAACATGTATTCAGTTTTAGGATTTTGGAAAAATTCGAACATCAAACCATCTCAATGTTTATCACAACCTAACATGTAAGAATGAGAAACCTAACATTATATCCCTATATACAACAATGTATATAGCTCAAAATATTACATTTAAAAAAACAACAAATTGAACTGAACATTTGGAATCCAGTATTAAGGGTAAATATGCACACAGTCTCAGATTTGACAAGTTCAAACACAAAACTCAACCAATTTCTTTAAGAAATGAAACCCTGTATATAACATACATGTGCAGTGATGTAAACAAAACTAATAATATGAAATTTATATTTGAATTACGAATTTAAACTGGAAAAGCAGAGAACCAGTCTCTGATACTGTACTGTATCAGAAATATTGGGGTTTTGAGAATTTAAACATCAACAACATATTAATATGTATTTAGATAGGTTGGTAATCAAAGTGTAGCATGCATACGTGTCAGGCAAAGTGTCTGTGTCCACTATATATATCTCATGTCCCAATATAGAAATTAAATTCTATATCAAGACCAACATTTAGATTCCTACTAAGATTGCAAAGTAGGTGATTGATGTAATCAAGACAGTTTTATTATTATTATTATTTAATACAAGAATAATGGCAAGAAGGAAATAATGATAAAATTTGTTCTGCTTATCTGTTTAAAAGAAGGAACCATTTTGAAACCAGAGCTATAATATCAAATCCAAGATAAGGTCTAGTAAAATCATTGATTCATTGTATTATGAAGAAACTCATAGCAAGAAGTTACACAAGGTTTATAATAACAGCTAAAGCTACTCCTACTCCTACTCCTAAGTTAAATAATGAGAAGCAAAATAAAACAAAATAAACAATAATTCCTTTTTTTAGAAGGACTGAAACAAAAGTAGAGAAAATATGTTCAAAAGTATTTAAGGTACAATCTGATAATCATATGCGTCTATCCAAATTATGGTACTCTAAATCCTCGTCATACTAGTAAGTAAGGCTACGATAATCACAGAGTCCTCGACTAAGGCACATACCTCTAGAATCATGGTATTTAAAATTTTTGCGATGTCGCTAGCTTGGCTGCGAAAACCTTAAATTCCCACACCCGAGAAATATATCCAAAGTCAGACTATATGTCCTCACCATGCTGGCTAATGTGACTGTAGAAGACTAGATTCCATAAAATAGATGACCTAGCCCATATACTTTCATCTTGACAAAAATTAAATTAAATCAACAATGGATACCCAAAATCAAATTTATCAACGAACATCAAGATTCAAAACTGAACAATAATCCATCAAATCATATAAATACAAACTCGGATGCAACAGCTAACATCAAGATTCAAAACTCAACAATCATCATCAAAATCAATAAATACAAACTCAAATTCAACAATAATCCATTAAAATCAAGTTCAACAACAGAAAGTAAAGATAAATCAAATCAAGGGAAGAAGAGTTTTCAAATCGAAGTTAAAATAAGATTCTCAAGGGTCGTCCTAGTAATCTCTCAAGAAATCCTAACTGTGATTGAGTACCTTCAAAATATATCCTAATCCTACTGCAGGCTTTAGTGGTACTCTAGTTCGAATACCACTACACAAACTCGACCTGCATGGGCCACCACTAAAAACGTGTCACGGACCCGTACCCTTGAGTAAGGGCACGAGACGTGGGTACGTCCAGCCTACGCCGCAGTGTCGGCGGTAGAACGCTGTCCTAGGTCAAACATCTAACAATATAAAGGTACCTGTACAGTATATACTCTCCGAATGGAGGTGACATAGTAGATACAGTCTCAATCACATCTAAGGTAGAACATGATAAAAGATAGATAAAACATGAAATCTACAAAGAGATATAGCAGATAGAAGTCTAAGTGTCTAAGATACACAAACCCAGAAAACATCTCAAAGCTCAAATACAGTAATCCATAGAATAAATACAACTCAAGACAACTGAAATAACTATCTATACAACCTCTACTGTGTCTCCTCTAGGCTAGCAGGCAACCTCCAAGCTATCTGTAAAATTTATCAACAGGTCCAGTCAGGACAGGAGCGAGTACAGTACATCTCAACAAATCATAACAGGCTAGAAAATATAAACATGCTAGAGAATAAGATACAGGAAACTAAAGAACAACATGATGTAAAAGAGAGAGACTGTAAGTAAATAGCTACAATATATAGAGAACTATCAGTGACTAGTGATTCAGAGCACAAGATGGTTATGTAAACGGCACGATGTTGTACACGAGTAATCTACAGAGGTTGTACACGAGTAATCTACTGGATTGATTACATAACCACTTCTACTCCCCCGTCCCAATCAATACACAAGGATCTAGCCAAGATATGTTATTGCACACGAAGTATAGTCGTATACGAAGATCATGTGAGCACATGAGTATACACGATTTCACACGATTTGTACACGAAAAGCACGAACACAAGAAGTACACGATACTCATGATAAATTACACGAACATGAAATACCAGATGTATCCGCTAAGGGGATAATATCGCACGATAAGATTCATATAGTACTAATCCGTGTTTCCAACGTGTCAGCATCATGTAAAGTAATCTAAAACAGGAAATATACTCCTAAGCATGATATAAAATGATCAGAGAATGTACTCGCCTGGTATCCTGAATATCTGAAGAGAATATACTGTTCGAAGAGTGGTATCTGGCTCCTATAGAACAGTAGAAGTCGCTACATGTCCAAAATAGTAAAATAGACTGCTACAATATATTCTACATAATGTTTGGGTCAATCTAGGCTAAAGTCAATCCTTGGTCAACTCTAGTCAACTACACTAGTCAAACTAGGTCAAGTCCTAGCCCAAACAAGTCTAACAAGTCTCAATAGGCCTAACCAAGCCTAGGCTAGCACTCACACAATCACAAGGCAATGTGAACCACAACAATACATAATATAAAATAGATACTATATATAAATATATACCATCATACATACATGCAAATCCACATTACATACATATATATATATATGCATATGTTACATCATGCATATTTACATAGTTACATAGATATATACATTCATGCACATTTATATACATACTTTTATACATTATATATGTTAACATTCATTACAATGCATTATATTTTACTTGTACCTTTCATTCATTCATTCATATATGAGATTCATTCATGCATTTATATATTCATTCATTCGTGTTATCACTATATACATACTTAGATGCATACATACATATTTGAATACATTATATACTTGCATAGATTATATTCATATACGCATACTCCACATTATATTACATTCATTCCTGTATACATGTATACATATAATATATACATACAAACTCATATATTTAACTCAAAATATATGTGAATACATACATTACATTACCTTAACACCTACATATCATTCATTCATATCCCATATGCATGCATACTTCAGTTTAGGCATTATATCCATTCACATATCATTAAGTTGCATACATATACTTATTTTTATTACATACATGTCATTCATGCATATTACATACTTACATGCATCTATAAATTATATACATTGTATACAACATGTAAAAATAGAAGAGGGAAAAAAAAGGAAAAAAGCTGAAATAGAAAGGAAATGGAAGGAAAAATGTAAGGAAAAGGGAAACAGTGGACATATACATGCTTGCATCATATATTCTACATTACCATACATGCTATCATTATATATTGTATTACATTATGTATACATTATGTATTCATATCTATCATTACATGTATACCTTGCATTCATATCTAGCATTCATTATATACTTTCATGCATACATTGTATATCATTCTTTCATTCATGCATTTATGCATTGCTTACATACATTACATTTATTGTATTCCTACATGCTTGCATTCAACCATATATATATACACTAATGTAAAGAGGATACATATCATATATATATTATTTCATTTATCTAACATATTATGCATTACATACTATACATTTATTTAATATCCATACTACATAGGCTCATAGGTTACACAAAATGCCTATGTCGTATAGTCACTCCTCTACTTAAAACTAATACTGTACCAATTGGGCCTTTACTAAATTTTAGGATTAAAGTATGTCGTAGCCCTTCGTGTTAGCTTTCCGAAACTTTAAACGGATCGCATTTTCGTGTCCGGAAGCTCCCGGAATCGCGAAAACACCGAAATGCATTCGTCTTTTGTACAGCTGACACTCAAATAATTTTACAGAAAGTTTTAGAACGAATTTGGCTTATTAAAATATATATTTGAAAATCTAACTTCGATACGGTTCTTTTAAAAAAACTAAAGATAAATCGGAGTTCTAAGCTAAAAGTTATGATATTTCTAAGTTGCTTTGGTTAATAAAAACGTGGATGAATATTATGACGAATTTGAGTTGTTTTGTACAAAAGAAACATATGTTGGCCAGATACTTGAATACCAACATAGGTATCCAAATGAAACTCATTCTAACCATCCTAACAAAGATCAATCCACTCTCTAACCATTCTAAAATTGAATTTAAATATTTATTTAAACTATTAACATACAAACATACACATGGGGTATCCTAATTTGGGATCTATCAAATAGGACACAAGACACATATCTAAAATCCTCAAGAGAGCTCCAAATGGCTCAAATTTGAATCTAAAGGAGACACATGCATGAGGATGGATCCTACGGATTCAAAACTAATTTATATGCAAAGAAAATTGATTTAGAGGATGGGTTTTACCTATTGGGAGTGGAATCCTAATGAAATCCTTTAGGACACGGCTCCGATACGAAGATCCCTCAAAGTGGACACTCCTCCTTGCACTTCTCTTCCAATCTTTGGTAGCACCCTTCCCTTGGAGAATGGGAATGATTGAGGAAAGATTTGGTGAAGGAATGATTTGATTTGGAGATCAAATCAAAGGGAAGGCTCTCTAAAATTAGGGAAGAACAAAAGGAAAATAAAAGAGGCAAGATTATAATGAATGAAATGAATCATTCTCCCCTAAAGGTGGCTGCCATAAAGAGTCTATTAGGGCTAATGGAAAATGTCCTAATTGCCCCTCTCTAGTCTCATATGGTTAAGTCTAGACTAGGTTCAAGTTTGGGGTCAAAATAATCTAGTTTGAGTCTCTAACTTAACCATTCTAACATAATAAAAATTAGTTTAACTAACTAACTTAAATGTTGGGTTTTGTGGGCCATGCTTAACTTAATATTGGGTCCCATCTAGAGTTTAAGCTACCTGGGTCACAATACAAGTCGGAACGAGACGAAACTTAAACCCGACTAAACAAATCCAATAAAAATAATATTAAAAATATAAAATTTTCCTAAAATATTAAAATATGAAAAATAACCAAAATCATAATAAATCAATTTAAATATTATTAAAATAATCTAAAATTCACCAATTAATTAAAATCCTAAATAATTCAAAAGTCACAAAATAACCAAAATACCCTTAGCCTAAAAAGTTATAAATAGTCATTCTAATCACATGGTTAGGTCCCCATGGTCATGGTTAGTCTCTAGGCTCAAAAGTTCCAGGGTTCATTAGCTAACACATCAAAATTATAATTCACCAATTTTAAATAGTATTAAATTAATTAAAAATTCCCATAAATCATAAATCCTATTATTAAATAATAAACTTTTACAAAAGTTTAAAATTACCCTCATTTTAGAAAAGTGGGTGTTACACATACCTCCTAAAATGTGAGACATGGAATATATCATGCACGCCCTCTAATAATGGGGGTAATGTAAGACGATATGCCACTTCTCCAATACGCTCTATATTACCAAAGGGTTATAAATTTAGAGGTAAGGCTTCTAACTTGGCTCTTACACCTTTATCTGTGACTAACCATTGAAAATTCACAATTCTTCCATAACTCTGTCAATTCTTCAACTATATAATATATTTCTATAAGTTACATCACCAACCTCTACAATAGTTCACTTAGCGATCCACTTCTTTCTACCTATAAGCAATCTATACAATCCTTACAAGTATGTCTGTATGTGGGGTAAAGGTCGAGGCTGAACTAGACGGCTACGTAAATCTATTAGTTATCCTTCTAGTCCTATCCTTTTATAGGTGATTTCAAGACTAGTCTTACCATAATGTATAGAGATGATCGTCCATTCTACATAGATCTTCTTACTCTATCTAACATGCTTAGATTACTAACCATCTTGACACTATCGTTAGATAATAATTCTCTAATACTTCTAATCTAAGCCCTATCTTAGGCAAAAGATGGCAATATTTAGTCTAATAGTTCTATGATTGCTTGTTGGGGTTAGGCTTCATACTGTACTATACTCTAACTTATGCCTTGGAGAAGTATCTATCAATTCTACCCACCTTAACTATTCACCTAGTCTTGTAAAGTATGGATTTCTATCTTCATAAAATAAAATTCAGACAATCATAGTTCTACAAAGTTTTAGGTCCAGTCTCAAGTTAAAGATTTACCTAGCCATTCTATTCATAACAAAACATCCTAAAATCTACCACAATGGGTCCTATTTTCTTAAGGCACTATAACTAATACCAAGTTTAACAGCCTAATCTCCAAAATCGTATATCTAGTATTTAGGATAAATTTTTTTTCTTATTATCTAACAACTCTATATGGGTATGTAACTTCTAATTCACCCTATCTGTTTGGCAGGTATAAGAATGCCTATCAATCGACTAAGAAGTTTTTTCAACTAGAACTCCTATAAAATAGAATGACACTCTGTTCTAATTGGTCTTTCTAGTAGAGTGGCTCTACTCTACTCATACAAACCTTAGATAATTAGCATTCTAAGAAATTTTACTAATATAGCTTCTATCCTATGATAAAATATCATCAATGCTATCACAACAAGTCCGGGTTCTGGTGGAACACCTTGATCTTCAAATACATACATATCGCAGGTGCAGTTCTTAGTCCAAAAAGGCATCAACAAACTGGTAGTGGTCGTAGCGGAGCCCGAGTGCTATCCTTGGAATATCCCCTTTTCGTATCGTCACCTGATGTTATCCCAATCCCAAGTCATTAAAATATACCTTAGCTCCTTCCAGTTGGTCAAACCTGTCATGCCTCGGCCCCGTTGGACCGATCGTCCTCGCTAAGGCGTGATGCCGCGTGAGCCTAGATTGCGCTCACGTAAGACAGGTTCCATAACGACCGATTACAGGCTAAGCGACGGGGTCGTCGCACATAAGTTCCAAGAAGAAATATTGAATAACACCGGCAGAAAGTTGAAACAAAACACAAGTCATTCAAATAGCTCTTTGTTGATATTGAAACAAAAAATTATAATATGGTACAAGACCATGATTACAATCACTCAAGCTCACTCTTCTCTCTGTTTACAAGTCACTCTGCTCTCTCTCATCTTCCAGTACAATTTGACGAGCCAGCGAATGCTTCAGATAGGCGATGTCCATACATTATGTCCCGTATAAATTCTGGCTCCATACGGCCGTACGTCTCGAAATGCCAAGGAACTCAGTGTCTCGATGCATCCAAACGAGCTCCCACGCCAACGAGCTTCTACCTAAGCCTGCACATAAATACTGTGTGTGTGTCAGTACTCAACTGGTGGTGTGAGCTCCTCGCCCACCCATACAAAACCGACACGTTCATTTACTTTGTACAACATAATCTCTTATGACTGTCTTTCTATTCTTGTCTTAGGATCGATTTTAGGACATAGACGTCTGGCCTATTTGTGTCTTTAAACCATCATCGTGCTATCGCACCGATAACTTCCTTATCCTTGCCTCTAAACCATTCTCGTGCTTGCAACATCAATATGCCGACTCGTTCTTGCCTTATGGCCCATACTTTGGGACGCAATAATATGATTCGTGTCATCGACTTAGTTCTTGCTTCAATATCGAGGTCGTGCCTCGCAACTTAGCATGACTTAACCAAACTTTCCTTACGACCCTTGTTGACTTAGCTCGAAACGACTCAAGTCTGACTTATGCAACTTTATGCCAACGACTTAATACTCGACGCCGCCACATTTCGTGCCAAAGCACGCGTCTTTTCTATAGCCAAATCTTAGGCTTCTTAAGACTTGTATTGCAACCGTACATACCATCTTTACCCCATTCGTGCCATGCTTGCACTTCTTTTTATTTGACCGACACCGTGCATGCAGATAGCCGCTCAACACGCCAACTTATCTATATGAAAGGTCACAGGCAATTCAAGCCATCTTGGACATGTAGGTGGTGCAGACGAGACCCTTGCAGCTAAGGGTAGCTAGCCCTGCTCAAGTCCACGAATCACCGGCGGCGTGTTCTTGCCTAACTACTTTGCTTCCCTCCTAGACCGATACGGTCCTGTGGCCCCAGGCTACTAAATCGAGGGTGCGAAACCTTGTCAATAAGTTGTCCACGAGCACTTACCTACAAGAACTTCTAGACTCAACGTGAATGCATGGCCTAACCATCACAACTTAGTTTCTTTTGCTTTACTTATTTTACTTTTCATACTTTTTTTGCAGAGCCCAAACTAGGGTTGCCTCGACGATTGACCTACAATCCCGACATATTTCTCCTCGACGACTGACCTACAGTCCCGACATAGTTTCTTCTTGGAGAATGACCTACAGTCCCGACATATTTCTTCTCGGTGACTGACCTACAGTCCTGACATGGTTTCAGTGTTTCCATACTCTTATTGACTCAACTCATGAATGGCTAATTGATAGCCTTTAAGCATAACTTGAACAAAACGTATTCTTCATGTGCCATAGATTGTGGCTAACTTTGCATTGAACCAACTATGGTTCATATCTTCAACCGACTTGTGTTCTATGTGACACTACCGCCCAAGTCATACTTTATATGACGAGCATTGAAATCATGGGACTAGGTGACTTAACAACTGCAGAAAGCGTAGGACAGTGATTAGAACGACTTCGATAAGACGACATAACTTTTGCCTAACTCAATCGTGCAACATCTTAACTGTTGGGACGAGCAGAGGCTATGCCAAGCCTTGCATTGTAGAAATATACACTAAGACTTAAGGGACATTTTGGCTATGCCAAGTATCGAACGATGGGACTGTGCATACTTTATCAAGCATTTATGCGTGCGACGCCTATGACTTAGGCTAAGTTCATAACTTTGTGGCAACTTAAACTAACTTTCCTTCTCCCAAGCCACGGGATGAAGGACCGAGTATCATTTTGAAAGCATGTCGTGCACACTTCTAAGCCGACCGTGGGAGATTTTTCCATGTTATAACTCAATCTGACCTAACTTGGGATTACTCCCTTAGCTATGTGGATTCGTCTCTTTTATTATCAAGCCTACTTGTGCAGTTCAAAACTTTTGTCTTATTAGTATGATGGCCAAGCTGAGGCAAGTTCACCGAAGCCACCCACCTGAACGATGAGTCGCCTCGACCGAGCAGGTCTTCGAGCAGCCGTTGTATGGCTAAGTTCGAATGCCATTGGAGTTTTGATTCCTCTGATTGAGCTGAACGGGACGGGGCATTACAAAACTGGTCAATGACGAACTATACTTTGAGTTACCAGTACGATCTCGGGCTTTAAATGATCAATCAGTCTGAATATGACGACCACTGACTCATTCTAAAGCATAAACTATCTATAAAGATTTCCTAAGAATGAGACTAGTTAATCCCTAAAGTCATGATCTAACTTATATTACCTTGGAGGTCATATATCTTGATTCCAACCATTTTACCCACTTCTGTGGCTTAAATTTTCTCCAATCGTCTCTCCTAGCAATATGGTATTTTATGCTAAAATGTGGTCTGCTATGTCCTAACCCTTCTATGCTTGTCTACTAGGTAATTGACATGTGCTAATGCTAGATAATGCTTATATATGATACCTTGACAACCACTTACCTACTGACTAATCTTCTAGTCATGGTTGTTAATAGGTACATTTAAGCTATTCCGCATATGTATATAGTAGTATATCTAGTCTAATACCGTCCTTGTCATTTTTCGAACAAATATTCCTAGATCGACACTATGGCTCAACCTATCATCACGCATCATTTTGATTCATTCCCTTGATAAGAATCTCCCTAGTAAAGGTCCTTCAGGTTACTATCTAAGGTAACTTTACATATGCATACCATCATGTTTTCTATATCCTTTAATAAATATTTTCTAAACCTTATTGCAACCTTAAAATTGTCTTTAAGGATTCTACAATACCTTATCGAATCATCTTATCCATAACAAGACTTTCAAATTCCTTCAACTACAGTCTTTCAATGGGGTGATCATATTCTATTTGGAAAACCGTATAAAATTTTATCAATCACTTCATTTATTATGATTGAGAAACATAACTTGCCTTCCTTACTAATCCTCACTTAACCATACTATACCTCTAGCCCATCTCTATATGACATCTCTATATCATAGGTTGATGGTAGAATGGGTGTAGCCTATTGATACTAGAATCTCTCGTTAGAGTTAAATCTCCTATAAGAATTCTATTTTGCTAGTCTGATCTACTCGGTCTATCTAGTTGAGGTGTCTATCCAAATCCTTACTACCTTAAATAACTAATTCCTTTTTAACACACTTCTATCAACTACATTATATCAAACAATGGAATATAATCCAAATGGTGCATCAAGCATGAGTACTCGTCCTTCCGAAATAGGAAAAAATGAGAGTCAGCGACAAAGAGTTCAAAAAGATGATCGAATGCAATTTTCGAGTTCCAAGGACGATAGAGGAAATCAAAAGAATTTTCAAAGCAATTGTAGATTGAGATCCTAATATACTACCCTATCGCAGGCTCGCTCGACACGGTAGCATAACCGAAACGATATGCTCTGACCTGCATGGGCCACCACAAAAACAAGTAATGCCCCAGTCCCAAAATAAGTAGGACTAGGATACCGTATACATGCCAGCTACGTATCGATAGGACTCAGGCCCAGCTCGAGCACGTATAAGTTGTATAGTAAAGACCAACTATCTATACTAATCAATAATATCTCTGTCTCAATCCACAGTAATACATAATACGAGAATGAACAATATATAACATAGTGTGCATCCTATGCTACATTTGTCCGAATAGACTCGAAAGAATAACTTGAGTCTACAAATACTAGGCTAGCAAGAAGAATGTAATTAAACAAATATGAATATGTAACCGCAAGAAATACCTAAAATAGTAAATAGCAACCATCATGATCAGCGACCAATTCCGCTCAGTCGAATACCTGGATAGATTACTAGGTCCTCAGGGGACTAGCAAGTTACATAATATACATGCTAATGTACAGATATGAAAATATGATCTAAGGGTATCTACTATATCCGGTCTACGTGATATGCATGTGAGAATCTTTTCTAGAATACCAGATCCCTTCCACTAAGGCTCACAAGCACCTCAACAGGATATTGTCCCCAGTACCGTGTCTTGGAACCAAGGACAATCAATTCCCGACAGCGATAATCCTCTACTCTGCTACAGAGCTAAATGGTCACTAAACAACAGGTCACACGACAATATGTTTGATATTGTAGTCAAGTTCTCTCCAATCCCCATGTCTAGAATCTAGTAATGTCACGTCTGTACAGTCATCTCGATAACAATAGCAATAATGATAAAAAATCTAAAATGCTAGTACGAGATCAATACCACGAATAGTCATGTAAACCTCGTATCATGAATGTGTCGGTGTCCTGTGGTCAATCGTGTCAATGGATACGTCAATATGCATGTAATGCCTAATGTCAATACTCGGTGTCATCATCATGACATCGGTACCCGTCTACAAAACGGACACTAAGTATCGACTTTCCTACGTCATACAATGCTAATCAAAATAAATAACAAGAAAGAAAAAGGAAGCCATCTATAACCATGACAAGGTATACTTGCATGTAACTGCTGTCTGCGGGTAGGCCTGACCAACTCTGGTGTCCTCTTCACTCCTTCCAAGCTCACCTATAATAGTACACTATATTTAATATTCTATAGCATCTTATCATATGTAGATTATATTAGCATCTACGTCTGCTAGTCGCAATATCGTTGATACAACACTATATTTAACATATAAGTACCAACTCCTCTCATAAAATAATTTATAACTATAATAAAATTAATAATTTTAAAATCTGGAAATTACTTATAAATACCTGTATATTACAAAAAATATGTTTTTAACGGTGGAACAGTGTGATCCAGCAATCAGAGATTGAAGTAGACACATATAGGTAACATCTAGTTTTTGTTTAAGGTGAATTGGTCAAAAAAGTAGATAAAACCTTATCTACAAGTTGACTAACTTGCTGTGACAAATTTAGCACAAATTCGGTCGACTTTGGGTGCCTTCCGCGCCTCGTATCGACCAAATTAGGGGCTGAGGCTCCTCGGGAAGGTACCGGGGTGTTAGTGGGTGTCTTAGGGTCAAGATGAAGGTGGTATGAGGGTTGGAAGAGGTCGGGGTGATGAGTTTCTATCGGGTGGAAAAGAAAGTGCGAAAATAGAAAAAAATTTGGAGGGGCACTCGGTTCTAGAGCATAAATATATAAAGTATATTCGGTCATCATAGAGTGAAGGAGTTTACGTGAGAAAGAAGAGGTAGGAATTGATTGGATTTGGATTGAGCAGATTTGGTTGCGATTTGATGGTTTAAATCAAAGGTGTATTTCAAAGAGATTTGATTGGGTCCAAATTAGGAAAGTGGTTATAGGATTTGATTTAAATTAGATTTTATTAATGTGGCTGTATATTAATCCATAAAAATTAATCTAAAATAGGTCTAAGAGGTTAGGTCACCCTAGAATAGGCTCTACGAACCCTACTTGGACTATTTTTGGGTCGGTGGAATTTTTTTGATCGATTTAAGTCCAATATGTCTATAGTTTTGACTTGTGTGCCATTTGAAAATAAATAGCACATAAGAACTCAATTGAGTGGTACATCATTGGCATGCACGTAGTAGGCTTAAAATGGAATAAAACTATATATTTGGTCAAATGATTTTGATCTATGTTGAGTCCCGAACTCAAGTTGGAAGTTAGGCCTAAAATTACGGTAAACGGTCAAAATGACCTAAGTTGACCCAAAATTGCGCGAAGTCAAAAGAATGTTGAGGAACATATTTAGATGGGATATGATATGTCAAACTGAAGGTAGACGTGTCTAGAATTCAAATATGATATTGGATTTGAGAAATCGATATTTGTTGTGATTCAAAATTCAAAGCTACGGTAAACTACTAATATAGTCATTATTGACTTTAATATTTAAAATATCCATGTAAAAGAAATAAAAATAATTAAAAATAAATTTCAAAGATCATGGGGCTTACATTCATTCAGGAGGCTTGTGACCTACTATTGAAAATGGAGCGCCACAAATATCGGTAATGTTCGGGGACCTTCAGAAAGTAGGGTTATCAATTATGCTGAAGTAATTGCCGGCATACCTAATCGTTGTCATACCATTGAGAAGATAGTCTATTCTGGCATGATGAATGCCAAGGACCTTCATATAGATAGGGACCAGTGGACTGAATGATGCAGGTTTGCAGATCCTGCACAAAGTTTACTTATAATATGACAGGGAAAGATGATAGGCGTATTCACCTTGCTTCAGTACAAGGGTGAGTGCGTTAATGTTGGTAAAAAGTCACCACAAAACAACACGAGATTGATATATGTTGCATGTTTGCTTACGCGAATAAATGATAATATGCTTGCCATGAAGTACATGTATTACTGCTTTCGAATATGCTATGAAACTGATCCTAAGACAAAGATTGAAAGATCACTAAAATTAAGCTGC
Source organism: Iris pallida (assembly GCA_029216955.1). Lineage (NCBI taxonomy): Eukaryota > Viridiplantae > Streptophyta > Magnoliopsida > Asparagales > Iridaceae > Iris > Iris pallida. The sequence continues at coordinate 1,475,172 of JANAVB010020799.1, read as the reverse complement.
ATTATTCAATATTACTTAATGTCGGCTTAGTCGAGTGGGTCTTATCAGTACACGAGAGGATTAGTACCGATCTTCCACTAGATTGCTTGCAGGATGCAGGTAATAGTTTGCTTGCGGCGAAGCTTTTCTTGGACACGCTGAGGCATGGAATGCCATAGCATTTTGAGGCGTACGACCACATTGGTGCTTGAACTTGCAACATGATGATGCGGCCAAGATATAGAAGGCATTATGTATGGAACAATGAAATCCTTCATGGCTAGAGAGATCATGTGTATTTTAAGCCAATCTGGTATATTCATTTGGACTATTGAAAACCTTTGTAATTATGCTGCTTATTGAATAAAGAGAATGGTTTCATATACTCTGTGTAACTTCAATGTGACTTTATTTTTTTTTGCTGCGAATATTAAATTGAGATAACTATTTTAAAGATTTAAATCATCTAGCCTTGTACGAGTGCAAATCCAGACTCGTATGACATCGCACTCCAGCGAGGACGATTGATTCGGCTGAATCGACGTAAGGACGAACGATACCTGAAAGAGAAGTACAGAGAAGTATCCCCAACAACCTATGTCAGATCTCAGCATATACCTACAAGAAAATCAGGTCCTCGGTGGGACGTAGCAAGACACAAATATACATGCTTAGCTAACCGTATAATCATGCATAAATAAGAACATGAGATATCAGATGTGCTACTACTAGCCAGTCTATACGTACATGCAATCGAAGACAACTCTAGCACGCTTGGGATGACACGAGTCGTGACTCCAGTACACGGGTAGCGCTCATCTGAGTCGCTAACAAGACTCTCGCTAACAAGACTCTCCGGGTAGTGCTCACCTTGAGTCACCAGCAGATACACAAGTACACTGGTAGCGCTCAACTGAGTGGCTAAGAAGACTCTCAGGGTAGTGCTCACTTCGAGGCACTAGCGATACATACACAGACACAAACATAGTCCAAACGTCTAGTAACTGTCCTCTCCACCCAATGCAACTACGAAAAATTGGGTCTATGTCAGAATAATCACAGGTGTACCATCTAACCATGAGACAAACGATACAACCGAAATCATAAAGATAACAAGTAAGTACGGGTACACTAAGCTACCATACAAGAAGAATCTCATGTCAAAGTCAGTGTCATCTGGACAAAATAGAATACTGCTCACAACAGATATGGAAATAAGCAACTAATTAAAACAATGGAATGACAATATATATATATATATATATATATATATATATATATATTTTTATATATATATATATATATATGTTTGTGTGACATCGACTCCCCTTGGCTTTGTATTGGGGACTTCAATGCGATTACCTGCAGAGAAGAGAAAATCGGTGGAAGGCCCCCTCCCGTCCCGCCAATGCAAGACTTCAACAACTTCATCTTCAACGCTCATTTGGCCTTCTCCAATTCAAAGGTAACGCTTTCACCTGGTGCAACAAGCAGGAAGGTGAACGGCTCCAATACTCCAGACTGGATAGGGCCCTCATAAATGCTCGCTGGCACGGAATGGGGATTAAAACCAATCTGTCTCACCTAAACTCTACTGAATCCGACCACTCCCCACTGATGGTTGAAATACATAACAATACCAACCCAAACAAGAAGAACTTTCAATTTCTCGATTTTTGGACCGATCACCCTAAATTCTTGGGCATCGTCGAGGAAGCCTGGAATAGCGACGACTCCCCCGATCCTCTCTTACGGGTGAGCAACAAACTCAAAGCAACAAGGACTGCTCTATAAAAGTGGAGCAAAATCGCCTTCGGGAATATTTTTCAAGCTGTTCGGGTCGCGGAGGACGAAGTCACCCGTGCCGAAGCAGTCTTCGTCGCGGACCGATCTCCCAAGGCCAGGAAGTCTCTGAACCTTACCAAGGCCATGCTCAAATTCAGACTCAAAGTGGAGACAGACTTCTGGAAGTAGAAAGCGCGGTTGAAATGGGACAGCGACGGGGATAAAAACTCAAAATATTTCCACGACTGCGTCAACGGCCGTAGACACAAACTATCGATTCACTACATCGCTGACGATAATGGGAACTTCATAACTGACTATAAGAGCATCCAAGAAGCGGCGGCAGACTTTTTCTCCAAAAAGACGGTTCACAAAGACAGATCATTCCTGGACCAAATCTCCGCCCTAATTAATGATGAAGACAACGCCCAGTTGGACCGTCCCCTGACCGAGCAGGAAGTGAAAGAGGCAGTTTGGGCTCTGAACGAGCATAGCGCCCCCAGCCCAGACGGATTCTCGGGAGCTTTCTTTCGCACCTGCTGGGATATTATCAAACAGGACATCACCGAAGCGGCCACCGCCTTTCTCGACGGAGCCACATACCCCAGAGCCATATCCAGCGCCAAGCTGATCCTTATCCCGAAAAAAGAGAACCCGAAATCCTTTCGCAATTTTTGACCCATCAGTTTGTGCACCTTCACTAATAAAATAATATCCAAGATCATCGTTACCAGAATGGCGGGCATGCTCCCCAAAATCATATCCGAAGAACAAAATAGCTTTGTTCGAGGGTGGAACATTCAGGACAATATCATGCTGGCACAAGAGTTGATCACCTGCATGAAGTTTCCAGCTAGAGGGGGCAACATTGCCGTCAAAATCAACATGGAGATAGCTTACGACAGACTGGACTGACAATTTATGATCTGGGTCTTCAGGGCTTTCGGATTCTCGGAAAATTGGACTAACACCGTGTGAAGATCCGTCAGTAACTCATGGTTCTCCACAGTCATCAATGGTCAAACTGAGGGGTTCTTCATATCTACTCGAGGTGTTAGACAGGAAGATCCTCTATCTTCTACGGTCTTCATCATTGCAGCAGATGCTCTGAGTAGAAACCTTAACAAAATGGTCAGTACTCCTAACTTCCAGCATTACCATACATCGAGTGGTTGTCCTATCATCACCCACATGGCATTTGCCGACGACTTACTCATCTTCTCTTCCGGGGACATTGGAACGATGGAGGTGGTCCATAATACCCTGATTAGAAACTCATGATGCTTCGGACAGAAGATCAATTACTCCAAGAGCATTATCTACGCTCACCACAGCATCAAAAGAGAGCATGCAATCAGCCTCACCAACTCAACATCCTTTACAGTTGCCCACCCCCCTTCAACTATCTTGGCTGCCCCCTTGTTTACGCGAAATCCAACGCTGGCATCTTTGAGAACTTGACCAACAAAATTAGGAAAAAACTCGAGGGGTGGCATAACGCCACTTTATCTCCAGGCGGCAAGATGATCCTCATCGACATGTGCTCACTTCCATCCCCATCCATACTCTGGCTGCGTGTTCCCCGCCTTTGAAGGTTCTCTCGTCGATCGAGCGGATCTTTAGCAACTTCTTCTGGGGGCACAACAAAGGTCAAGACAAACACCACTGGGCTAGCTGGAATACCATGGCTCATCCGACAGATAATGGGGGTCTAGGATTCACCAAACTCACTCATATCATTGACGCCTTTTTGATGAAATTGTGGTGGAAACTTCAAACGAGTAAGAACTTATGGACCAGGTTTATGAAGGCCAGGTACTTCAAATACATCCACCCATGGAAAGCCATTTCCAACAGCAGATCTTCAGCGGCATGGCGTCGCATCCTTATCGGGTGCAAACTTGCTGAACCTGCCATTAGACTTCAATTGGGTAACGGAAAGTCGGATCCCTTCCTAGAAAGATGGATCGGAGATCGCTTGATCTCGCGTCAGGCGGACCCCCCAGTAACAGCAGAATCAGAGACCTGTGGAACACCTATAACAACGACTGGGACTGGGACAAGATTCGCCATTGGGCTGGTAACGACAGGGCTGATAGCATCCATCTGAACAGTCATAGCATCGGCCTCGACGCTGACGAGCTCAGGTGGGTGCTTGAGGCTTCCGGGACCTTCTCGGTAAAATCGGCGAAACTCGCAGTCCAAGGGAACGGGCAGTCACATTTCATTGCACGCTTTTGGCATTCATGCATCCCGAAGAAGTGGTCCTTCCTCACGTGGAGAGTCATTAGGAAGAAACTGCCTATGGATGACACCCTTAACTCTATTAGGATCAGCTTATCTTTAGCTTGCAATTGCTGCTCAGACCGTCACATGGAGACTATTGACCACATTTTTCGTGAAGGAGATCTCCCAGGCGGGATCTGGAGTACACTAACTGGGTATACAATATAGATCCAGGCGGTGGACGCTTTCACGATCTGGTAGACATCTGGGGATCTGCATCCCACGGCCACCAGATCGTTGCAGCGGCTGCTACATGGACGATTTAGAAAAATCGCAACAAGGCGAGATACGAGGGGCACCAATACTCGGTCGACCAACTCACCAAGGAGATCTCACACAATAATTTTATAAGCCTATTTAACGAGTATTGGCGATTTGCCTGGAGTTTTCACACAATAATTATAACTCTACTGGGCGATTTGCCTGGAGTTTTCACACAATAATTTTATAAGCCTATTTACCGACAAATCCTTATTAGGGTTTACTTATAGAATAGTTATAATTCACCATAGATATTTAAACTCTGTCTAAATACATATATTTATGACCTTTTATATTTAATTATAGGATATATACATATATATATATATATATATATATATATATATATATATATATATATATATATAATATATATTGACTTTGGGATGCGAGGGTTGTTGGGTCCCCCCCCCCCCCCCGCCCCTCCAGTGGAGCGGGCTCCGGCTTGGAGCGCCGCCGCTCGCCGGAGCCCTCCTGGTGATCGGCTGGACTGCGTGGCCGGCCGGACTATTCTCCGGCAGCCCGGGCGTCTCATGGCCTCCCCCCTTTTGGAGCGGCCTCTCCGGCAGCCCGGACCCCCCCACCTCATTCCCTTTACTCCTCGGCGCCCACGGCAACGTCGTCCCCGGTGTAACCGTGCTAGGCGCCGCATCTCGTCCTTTCCCATCCGGTCTTCCTCGCCGATCCTCCCCCCGTGCCGCCCCTTCCCTTGGCAACAGCCTCCCCTCCCTTGGCAACGGCCTCCCCTTCTGCCGTCCCCATCACCGCGCCACCCCCTGCCTCGGCTGCGGCCTTCCTCCCCGGCGCCCTCCCCTTCCGCCGCCCCTCTCGCCGAGTTACCCCCCCGCCTCGGCATCAACCTTCCTCCCAGCCCCCCTCCTCTGAGGTGGCTTTGGACCCCCCCAGCAGTGCCCTCCTGGCAGCCACCAGCTCCCGGCGGCGCTGGCCCCCCTCCTTTTCCTCGTGGTGCGCCCCCCCGGCTGCGACCACCTGGCCCCCTCCAGTCCCCGGCGGCTCTGGATGCGTCGTCCGCTCCCCCTTTGGGGTCGAGCCCCTCCGTCTCTTCCCAGCCGCCGCTTCGGGGCCTCCGGCTGACATCTTCGCCGTCTTCTTCCACTTGGGACCGGCACCCTCACCGGGCCTCCCCCCCGGCCGTGGCCCCCCCCCGGGGCTGACCGCCCCTCCTCGGGCTCCCTTCTCCCTCTCTCGGGCCGCCGTGGTGTTCTCCCCCCGCCGCTGTCCTCCCTCTTCGCCGTGTCCCTCAGCGCTCCGGCCGCCGCGGCTCCCCCCTCTGGCCGCCTCCGACCACCGCGGCTCCCTCCAGGCTCTCGGCGGATCAACCCCCCTCCTCCTCGCCGGTCCGCCCAGCCCCGAGGGCTACGCCCCCTCGGGCCCAGCCCCTCCCTTGGTCCCTGCGCCCCGCTCGAGCTGGCCCCGTCCTCGGGCCTCGTGCCCCACTCGGGCCCCGCGCCCTCTTCGGGCAGACCCCCCCCCGCTCGGGCCACGTGCCCCCTCGGGACGCGTTCAGCTTTTGTTAGTTTTGTTTTTTTCTGTATGGTTTGAATTTTGAATTCGGGTCCCGCATGTGGGACCCGATCTATGTTTTCTGTTCGTGTGTTTTTTAATGAATTTTCCTTCCAATATATATATATATATATATATATATATATATATATATATATATATATATATATATATATATATATATATATATATATATATATATATATATATATACCCTTCATAGTTACATATATATTTATACTACTATATAATGAGAAACTTAAGCTTCAATGTGAAACCTTTTTTTTTTCCAAATATACCCTTGCATGATTTATTATTATAATAATAATTTTAGAATAATTATGACTATGTTCTAGTAATAATATATAAAAATACATGCAACGCACGGACACACACACACACACACACACACACACACACACACACATATATATATATATATATATATATATATATATATATATATATATATATATATATATATATATATATATATATATATATATATATAAAATACACCGTAAACATATACATAAGAAATATGTATACGAATATAACTTTATATAGACAAAAATATTCATACAAACATAAAATCATACATATTCGAACACACACATATATATATATATATATATATATATATATATATATATATATATGTATATATATATATATATATATATATATATATATATATATATATATAAAATACACCGTAAACATATACATAAGAAATATGTATACGAATATAACTTTATATAGACAAAAATATTCATACAAACATAAAATCATACATATTCGAATTAAATATTTTTATATATATGTGTGTGTGTACACACTGTAACAAACAACTAAAATACATATGCAAAAATACTTTTATGACTATACATTTATATACTGTCACCTATAATATATATTTGTTCACACTGTTCCACATACCCAAATATGAACTGTGCTACATATACACAAATTTATACACCACAATTATACTCTTATCTATATACTAATCCATTTAATTATATGTAACACAGGAAAATCGAGAAGGCATATAGGTAAGTTACCTATATACATTAAGTTCACTTGTGGTTGCCCACAACTTAATAGTAGTGTAGCTTGCCTTCTCCTTCCTCATGTAGCACATGCATGGAACTGTTAGCTCCATGCGGATTCGGCACGACCGAGAGAAAGACTCGAAGGTGTGTGGTAGCACGGACAGGTGGGCTCGACGGCTCCGACAGCCCGAATGACTGTCGCTGCAGACACTGCTCTCCGTTGCAACTGATGAGCGTGCAGCCCGATACGCAAACGACGTGGCTCGATCAGAGGTGGCCGGCAGAGGGTAATGGCAGACACGATGACTCGATGGTGGCAACGATGATGATGGTCGCACAGAGACTAAGGTGGTGAGGACGACATCCGCATGAAGCTACCATCGACTTTGCGTTCGACGTGATGGGGAAGACGGCCGGGCTGGATCCTCCGGTCGCGCGCAAAAGAACACAGCAACAAAGATGGATGGGTGCTCGACTCCGCAGGCTAGTGGAGGAGCACACGACGTTGACTGCCATGTACGAGGATGGTCATGTTGGTTGGCGAAGCTGGCGTCGGCGTTTGTCCGGTAATGAGGTAATCCCAGCGTTCTTCGAGACCGAAACTGGCGTATTCGTGGGAAGGGCTTGGCGAGGCTGGTAGGGGATGGTCGTAGATGTCTCAGTTAGGGTGGTGAGGTTTTTGCAGAAGAAGTTGAAGGAGGAGGAGTTTAGGTTAGGGTGGTGAGGTGTGCGGTTACTGCTACTGATAGGAGTGGGAAGAGAGATTATATAGGCAATGTCCGGGTTTGGACATGGTGGCTTGGGCTGCTTGCCCTAGTTAGCTAGGGGTTATGGGCTTGTCCTAAATGATTTAAATTCCAAATACAAGGCCTTTAAAGTTTACACTCATATATATTGTATATGTATGCATATATACCTATATAGGTGGCTTTGGCCAATAATTAGTATTTCGAGCAAGGATATGATGTTATTGGGCTCAGGTATATTGGAAGTAGATGGGAATTAGGTTTGGACTTATAAACTTGGGACAGGCGAGGAAACTAGAAGTGAATTCAAGGTTGGGTACTAAGCGGATCGCTAAGTTGCTGGCCCAAGAAAATAATAGAATCAAAATAAAGGAGGAAACAAATGGTTCAAGGCACATAGGAAAAGTTATTCGGCTGGCTTTTTTAAGGCCCACAACTGAACACCAACCAATTATTTCTAAGCCCAACAACTAACAGTTAACCTAATTGATTTAATTAATACACAAATGCCATAAACAAATATTTGGGAGAACAATGAATAGTTGTACATGTGTACTAAAGGTATATTTGGTAAATTGAACCAATATTTTATCGGAGGGGGTTTACAATTGAGGGGAAAATAAGGAATTAATGTGCGATTGTGGGTGTTTGGTGTTCGATTGGGTTAGGTTTGGGCTTGGCACGATCATGACTACAATCTAAATCGTTTATGATCATTGATAAATTAAAAGTATGCGGAAGCTCAATTGGATGGCACCCAAGTGGCATGTGTGTAGAAGACTTAAACTGGGTTAAAATTATATATTGGGTCGATTAGGTTGGATAGATGTCGATTCCCGAAATTAAATTGGAAGTTAGGCCAAGTTTTACTGTAGATGGTCAAATGGCGTAAATTAACCAAAAATTTGTGCGATATAAACAGAATGCAAGGGAACAAGTTTGAGTGGAACATGATATATCAAAATAAAGATAATCTTGTCTACTACAAAACTCACGAAATTTTTTTTCAGAGATTGACATCCCTGGCGCTCCAAAAATCAAAGTCACGGAAAAGTTCATTTAATGACAAAAACTAATTATAATATGATTATTTATCGAAAATAATTCATCTAATTTTTTTTAAAGAACCCTAAAATCTAGGGGGTTTACATCCTACCCACCTTACAAAAATTTTGCCCTCGAAATTTAAAATTATCCAAGAGGTCAAGCTATAGTATGTAGCTACTAAGGCTACACTACGCAATTTGCTACGCTTGTGATCACGTCTTCTGTTTCTCCTTACAATTATTTTGATTTAGGTTCAACAAGATCCTTCTACCATATACTATGTCGTTTACCCTTTAGAATCCTTCATACCAATAGGGAACCTTTATATATAAAATATAGGTCATTCTCGGGATATGTATATAAGTCAACAAGGCTTGGTCATCAACCATATTTCCCATTCTCAATTGTAATAGTTGGGTTCCTTATCCTATCCTAATTCCCTTATATTATCAACCACAAGTTCTTATTATTAATTGCCTTCAATCCTCCTTTACAGCTTCTCTTTGAAATTATACGTTTAACACCTATTCTTGGCATAGAGCCTTCTTCTTTTTACTCAATAACTCCTTTGAATATAAATCATTAATTTTTCAATTCATTTACCGATTTGTTAATTACCAGTGTACATATGTATTTGCTTTGTTTCTTGTTATTTTAACTGCTATATTTCGATCTTGTACACAATATTATATCTCTCTCTAAATCTGTCACGACCCACACCCGCTTTTTCGGATACGAGATGTGTCAAAGCCAGCCTATGCCACAGAGTCGGCGGTAGAACGTTGTCAAGCCCGCAAGAAATAAATGCTCAAAATAAACTTTATGGCTCATTCACATTTCTAAATTTGATTACATCATTTACAAGAATTATATTTGAAAAGAAATACAAAGTCTCACCATCTTTTATAATAGTTTAAGTTATCTAACTAGTTTCTAAGTCTCGGCCTGCAAGTACACCCGTATCTCTCAAAGCTAAGTGAAGCCACAGCTAACCTGAAAAATGTTGGTTTCTAGTCAGGAATGAAACAAGCACACAAATCGACGGCAATGCAAAAACACAATAGAATTTATAAGACATAAAAATAACATATGAGAGATGAAAACTAGAAAGTAACTGATGAAATGACAAGTGGTGAAGAAGACAAGAAAAATAAATAAAATACAACTATCTATGTGACGTGAAATATCTGTTTCGATATGTAAACGGCTAGGAGTAAATCCGGCACCCTGCACGTGTCGTGTGCAGCTGCTATTTTTCATGAAAGACACGGGAGATAGTTCTGGATAGTCCACATGTCTACTAAGATATTTCTCCTTCCGACTACTCCGTGTGACGAGCGTGTCAACAAGCAGCAAGACATATGTATAAACATGAAATGTATAGACTACTATGAATCGAAAATCAATCAGAAAGTATACTTGTCTGTGGTCCTTAGCTGGTGTAACCGATAATCCCGTTGCGTTCAGGCTAGTCTGATTAGCGAGGGTTGCCATGTAGAGGTTCGGTTTCACAAAAGAGATGAAAAATACTTGATTAGTCATTATGAAGGGCAAACTAATCTAAAGGATTTGGTTTAGGAGAAATGGATTTCTAAGTATAGAAAAGTGTATCTATTTAGAAAATATACATATAATCCATTTAGAAATTATTGCATTTATAAAACTTATTAGAAATATTGTTTATCTAAAAGCCAAATTTGTTAATAAATCCCATAATATTTACCATATACAAAATATATATACTTTTCTATATAAAATAGCTATGTTTAGTTTTTGAGTCCACTTATTATATTTTATTTTTAGAAAAATATCTATACTTAAAGCCCATACACATTTATATTCGCAGTTATATAGTGTAAATAATAGTCCAGAAATGTATAGGCCTAAAACTCATGGCCCAAATACATTTGTAAAAATATAATATCATATCATATTTGAAAAAATAGATGTAGGACCTAAAGTCTAATAAAGTATTTTGTTATAATACAATATCTAGAAATATTTACTATATATATAATAATAATAATAATAATAATAATAATAATAATAATAATAATAATAATAATAATAATAATAATAATAATAATAATAATAATAATAATAATGAGTGATAATAATAACAATATATATATATATATATATATATATATATATATATATATATATATATATATGTTGGCAGATACCGAAAATAGTCATAGTATACTGATTTATTAGTAAAATAAACACTAACCTACTTTAACCAGCATTTGGGAAAAATCCTAATAGTTAATAACATTTAATACCCTCAATATTTGTACTTGCAGAATAATACCTATACATTTTGGTGTACCTATATAAGACAACAACATAAAATAATAAAATAAAACCACTAGAGTTGGCAGCTGTGGCTTCCATTAAGGCTTTTTATAAAGGCACTGCCTTTTTTGATCGGGGCTAGCCCAATTTTTTTTGGGTTTTACTCAGGACAGCCCATTTATTTGATCATAGGGCTGTCCCAAGTACTCCCGCCCTCCCCTCCCGAACACAAACTTCCCTCTTCTTCCTCAAGAACCCTAACTTCCCTCTTCTTCTTCCTCCTAAGCCCTAACACTGACTCTATTCTCCACCACTCGGCGAACAGCTTCATCATCTTCCTCTTCTTCCCCACGTCCTCTTCTCTCTTCCAAGGAGAACGATGGCCCCGAAAGCTTCCTCGCAAACAAGGTGCAAAATCTTCCTCCATTTCTGTCGAAAACCCTAGAAATTATCTGAGACAGTTGAAGGATCAATTACGTTCGTTATTTCCATTGCATCGGACCGTAGCAAACGTGTTTGCCAAAATTTGGCGTCGGCCAGGACTGCCCAGTCTTCTGGCAGTTCCGACTGTAAGTTGGACTGCCAGAAGAATGAGCAGTCCATTGGCATAATATGTGTAGCGAAGGACTGCCCATTCTTCTGGCAGTCCTGACTGTATGTTGGACTGCCAGAAAAATGAACAGTCCATTTGGCATAACATATGGAACAATGGACTGCCCACTTTTCTGGCAGTCCTGACTCGATGTTGGACTGCCAGGAAACTGAGCAGTCCATTAGCATAACATGTGTAACAAGGGACTGCCCATATTTCTGGCAGTCCAACATAAAGTTAGGACTGCCAGAAAAGTGGGCAGTCCTTTCTTACACATGATGTGAGTTAGGACTGCCCTCTTTTCTGGCAGTCCTAACTGTAACTTAGACTGCCAGAAATATGGGCAGTCTTTAGTTACATATGTCCTGAGACAGTTCTGCCAATTCAAATTGGCCGTCCATTATACACTGAGGACTGGTAGAATATTGGCCAGCCCAATGTTTGCACTAGTGGAACAGCCACATTTGTGGGCATCCCTTACATTTTAATATGTAATTAATATTCAATAATAGTCATGAAAAGAAGACAAAGGAGAAGGATGTTGAGGCCAGGCCCGAAAGAAAACGTCCCACCGCATCGGATCGCAAGGTGCGTGAAGCTGGTAGAAATATCGAGAAAGGGCTATCAATCAGAGAACCCGAACCAACCTCAGAAACAAGAACACGTGGAACGAAACGTGTTGCAAAGCGTTTGACGAAAGCGGCGGCGACTCGTCGTGATGATTCCTCCGATGATGATGATGTACCCATTGTCCGAATGAGAGATGACGCTGGATCGGGTCCTTCTCAAGTACCTGAGGAAGAGGAAGAGGAAGATGCGGGCCCAGTTGGTTGCTCAATTTGAATTCAATCGAGAACCATATTTGTTATGAAATATGGAAGGATCCGGTAAGTTACTTACCTATTATATAGATTAACTATTTGAAATAATAGATATATGTAATATTGGATCTTTGTTTTTTTTATTTGCAGAAAAGCTCGCGCCTGTTGAGGGTAATAAACCATTCGAAGATGTGTAGTACGTGGGGATTTGATGAGTTGAAAGAGAGTGTGAAGGAAAAAAATCACCCCCACCGGATTGCAGTATTTGGCGAAATACTCATATCAGATATTGGACCACGCAATGATTTCTGCATTTGTGGAGCGCTGGCATCCAGAAACTAACAGCTTCCATCTCGCAGACGGAGAGTTGACAATCACCCTCGATGATGTCCACCACATTTTAGGGCTTAGAGTTGATGGTCGTCAAATGTCGATGGACTATTCCGAGGGCGACTTCGACCTGTATGATGAGATGGTGGATTTGGTTGCCAATTGTCTCGGTATCGAGTCCAAGACTTTTATCACAATCCCGGAATTTAAGAAGTCTTATGGAGTTCCTTTAAGTTTTTTGAGGAATACTTTCAATGATGATGCCGACGACGCCGACGACAACAATGGTAATGACAACCTCGTGGCCCGTGGATACATGCAGTTCATCCTAGGAGCCGTCGACATTACAGACAAGTCCGGGACAGCCGTACATGCAAAATATCTAAACAATTTTACGGACTTGAACGCTGTGGATGAAATATCGTTCGGAAGTGGTACACTAGCACACCTCTATCGCGAACTAGGTGCTGCATCTCGAGTCGAGTCGAAGACGATAGATGGTTGTCAAACACTGCTCCATGTAAGCAAACCCTAGCATACTGTGTCTATACAATTGTATAAAATTATGTCGATAACGATAACATTATTATATTTTACATTTTCAGGCGTGGATATATGAGCATTTTTTGACGCTCAATAGGGCTACTCTTAATCGAAATTATGATGAGCAGATGCCCAGGATGTGTAGGTAGAGGTCGGCTAAGATAGATACCAGACATCCACATACGTTGGCTACCCTACGTGTTGCTCTAGAAGATCTGACCGCAAAGGAGGTGAAATAATAGTAACTTGAACTAGCATTTACTTACCACTCTAGTATTCCACATTAATTGGTAACTCCTTAAGTAATGAATGCATGTTGTAGATTATTTGGCATCCATATAAGGATCTGCGAAATAGCACTCGTCCTGTGCAACAAGTTGCACTATTTAGAGGTCCGCTGTTTTGTCATGAAATTGAGGAGCCTCACATCCCAGATAGAGTGCTTCGTCAGTTTGGATACATACAGACTATCCCGAGTACGTTGAAATTGAGGACCGCTGCAAAAGGGAAGAAACCGTCGACGTACGTCCCGCCGTACTACCCCTGGGGGTCGTACTTTTTCGCTGACTGGCAACAACATCTTCTCGGTGAAACCATACGAACGCCGGCGGTGGAGATGTGGGATTGTAGTGAGGACTATATGGAATACTATGGGCATGCCGGACATGGTATGATGTTGAATCCTGATAAGAGAAGTGCGAAAGTGCCGGTAGCAGCACCCATACCTTCCAAGTCAGCACTATATGATGCATTGCAGAAGATGGTTAGTATAGTTTGTTTAATTAACCCATATTGTGGTAAATTATTTGTTCCTAAAATTATGGTATGTATTCATGCAGGCTTCGAAAGTGAAGAAGTTGGGGAAAAGTCTAATCCAGTGCAAGGGGGAGAATTACGAAGATGGTGCTACCCAGATGCAGAACATCGCAGCTGATTACCCATTTATCGATGAGCGACGAACGAAGATGCGTCATGATACTGAATGACTATGTAATTTCCTTTAAGGTTGAATGTATTTGGTAGTTGGGTGACTTGCAAAACTTTTGTAATTGGTTGAACACTTGTCTGTGTCAACAGTTTCAAATTGGTTGAACACTTGTTTGCGTATTATGTGAATGTTATCTTGCTATCTTGCTACTCTTATATGAATGTTATGTTGCGTATTATGTGAATGTTATCTTGCTACTCTTATATGAATGTTATGTTGCGTATTATGTGAATGTTATCTTGCTACTCTTATATGAATGTTATGTTGCCCAGGAACTGGGCAGTCCACATGCTCATAGCAAGTTCTAATAAGGACTACCCAGTTTCCTGGCAGTCCACATAATATGTGGACTGCCAGGAAAGTGGGCAGTCCTTATAAGAACTTGCTGTGAGCATGGACTGCCCAGGAACTGGGCAGTCCACATAATCACAGCAAGTTCTGATAAGGACTGCCCAGTTTTCTGGCAGTCCACATGCTCACAGCAAGTTCTAATAAGGACTGCCCAGTTCCTGGCAGTCCACATAAATATGTGGACTGCCAGAAAAGTGGGCAGTCCTTATAAGAACTTGCTGTGAGCATGGACTGCCCAGGAACTGGGCAGTCCACATAATTACAGCAAGTTCTGATAAGGACTGCCCAGTTTTCTGGCAGTCCACATGCTTACAGCAAGTTCTAGTAAGGACTGTCCAGTTTTCTGGCAGTCCACATAAATATGTGGACTGCCAGGAAAGTGGGCAGTCCTTATAAGAACTTGCTGTGAGCATGGACTGCCCAGGAACTGGGCAGTCCACATACAAACAGCAAGTTGTAATAAGATACAAAATGCTACGCTTTGTTAGTAAGATACAAAATACAACGCTGCTAATCAGTAAGATACAAAATACTCATAGATACACAGTAAGATAGAAAATGTCAGTATACAGCTGTCTATGCAAAATGTTACGCTTCGTCAACTATACATTAGTCTTTGCAAAATGTTACGCTTCGTCAACTATACATTAGTCTATGCAAAATGTTACGCTTCGTCAACTGTACATCAGTCAATTAATACATCATAGTGGCCCTCCGGCCTTGATATAGGTTCCACGAAGTTCGTAATTTTCTTGTAAACATTTATTGCATCTTCGAAGGTGTTACCCAAGCGAGCGCTTCTTCCGGTGCATGTTTCCACCAAAGTGATGCAGGGAGAGGAATAGGAGAGTGCCCAATCAACCGCGGGATAACAAAGTGATCTCCGACGAGTCCAATTGTATTTAGAGTGGATATACTGTAGTCCTTCGGAGGAGCGCACATTGGAAAAAACGTGTTGTTGTGCTTGGAAAAAACGATAATTGGGATCTTGTAATTGTTAGCGAACAGATATGCACCAGAAGGTATGTCCAGGTAATGCACTGGTCCAGTAGTCTGGGTGTCGCATGGAATGCTTGTCAACAGTTCGCCGACATGTTCTTGCCCAAGTATTTTGCTATAGAATGAAAGATGAGACTCCAGCTCAAAATATAGCTCAGCTCTAACTTGTCTCCATCCGTCTTTAGCGGGGTAGCCTAGATGCCGCGCAAGCACATGATATCCACAATGTCCGTCTTTGGGCACATCATCAATAGACCAAATATATTCCCGCATGTCGGGCACAAAAGCACCATATACGCATCGAGTGTATTTGCAGCACTCGTATTCTGTTTCTTTCTACGAGTATGGAGCTTCTCCTTCCTCTTTGGAATGGCTAGAATTTGCACGCTTCTTTCAACGTGCTCAAAGAGAGAGGCTTCTCGCTTAGTAGACTCGAGCTTCTTCTTTTGCGCTCTTGTAAGTCTTTTTGGCGGTCTACCTTTCGGAGCAATGATAGAAGATGGCTCCTGTAGACGACTACTTGCCGGGTTGGCAAGTTCTTGGATCCCAAGCTCAATGGACTTCCTCTCAGGTTCTAGTGCTGTACACCATCTGGCATGAAGAAGTTTCAACTGTGGCATGGAAAAGAAATCATCTGGACTGTCCACCGTAGGCATGATCGACAGCTGTCTCCAACGCTGATCAACGACCACTACTGGAATAGGTCGAGCTTGACGTCGATATTCGTTGATCTCGTGTGCACAAGGGAGCCCGAGAGAATATCGATGTGTACAACCACATACTTCGACATCTAAACCGACAGAATTCGCACGACCAATCTCATCAAGTAGTAATGTCAATGCGTCGTGGGACGCCACGTGCATTAAATCAGACAAGAGATGTTCTTTCTTGTGTTGGTGTTTTACAATGTTCAGGCTCATCTCAAATGAAGCCTTTATCTCGTTCACGACCGAATTGGTCAGTCGATCGATTGATTGCCAAACGGAGACGAAACCACCGGCCGCTGAGCGCAGATATCTTTTTAGTCTTGCATGTGAGCCTTCGACACGGTTGGTAGTGGTCGTGCCGTAGTGTTTCACCATATTCGTCCATGCCAAGACAAAATTTTCTTTATGTTCATCAAGCCACGTGTCTTTGATGTAAGATATACACGCCGGGTTGCTCTGCTCCCATTGCTCTTTGAACATGTACCATGCTGCGTCAAATGTTTCCTCACTACTTGCTCGCCACACAAGAGTCCAACCGTTGTAGAAATCTTGGAAGCGGTCCATGTCGAGTTTGCCGTCTACTTTCTCGAACTTCAGTTTGCATTGTGCTTGAATATTTCTGTTTATATGCCAAGTACATAGTAATCTACGAGCATGAGGAAATACGGTATCAATAGCATTCATCAATGCATATTCCCGATCGGTCACAAAAACAGACGGTTCTTTATGTCCACTATAAAGTGTCTTCAGCTTTTCCAAAGCCCATGTATAGTCCTCTAATGTTTCGGTCCTCATAAAACAAAAGGCAACTGAAAATGTCCTTCGGGTGGAAGTGAACCCAACAATGTGAAGAAGAGGCATCTTGAATTTATTAGTCTTGTAGATGCAATCAAGAACCAAAACATCGGCGAAGGACCGTGCCAACTGTGTACAAACCGGATGAGACCAAAACAGAGAAACGACTTCATTGCTCACCGGAAGTCTTCTATGGTATTCCACATAATAATTTTTGGCGAGCAATTTTATCACTTGTTGCATCGCCATTCTTCCTTTTAGAGTCCTCGTTCTAGACCTCGCTAGTGCATTGTAAATTGTCCTCATAGTGGACTTGTTCCCCTCATTCTTCTGAAGCAGCACAGAATAAATTTCTTTTGGAGCAACTCCGAAAGTTGACATTTCTGTAACTAACTTCTTCTCATCATCTTTCAATCTTCCGGCGTAGGCATGACCAGTTAGCGTCTCCGGAATAGGATGATTGTGGATCCCATTACGTACCACAACTGTCCACTTCTCGCCAGTCCTGCACCCCAACACTAGCTTGAATGGACAACCACATTTCCTTAAGCCTGCCTCTTTCTTTTCAGATATTATTGGGAGAAGTTCACTTTTTTTACGATGCACCCTATACGTCCCACCTCTTTCACAGCCAATCTCTGCAGTTTGACGCTTCGGCCGACACCGTAGCGACCTTGAAGTTACAAGGGTTGTGTTGGTTTGCCTTCCAACTTCTCTGCACCATTCTAATGCTTCGGCGTAAGTTTCAAAGACAATATCTGTCGAAAATTTACTGCTCAAATCTGTGCACATAGGAGATGGGGTGCCCTACAATAAATTTACAATTTTTTAAATACCTAAATCAATGACAAAACCAAATACAATATCCAATTCAGGCTGTTCAACAAGACTGCCACAACATCTGGCAGTCCTGAGTACTTCATGGACTGCCAAAATGTGTGGCAGTCCAGTTGAATCTACTATCAACTTTAGGACTGCCACATTTATGGACAGTCCTTGAAGTATCTAGGACTGCCAGAAAGTGAGGCAGTCCTTAAGTTCCTACGTATTCAAGTCGACTGCCATACTTTCTGGCAGTCCTAAGTACTTCATGGACTGCCAAAATGTGTGGCAGTCCAGTTGAATCGATTATCAACTTTAGGACTGCCACATTTCTGGGCAGTCCTTGAAGTATATAGGACTTCCAGAAAGTGAGGCAGTCCTTACGTTCATACGTACTTAACTCGACTGCCATACTTTCTGGCAGTCCTAAGTAGTTCATGGACTGCCATGCGATGTGGCAGTCCAATTCTGGACTACGAAAAAATGTAACTAGGTCGGGGACAAACTACGAGTTCTTTGGAGAGAATGTCGTGTTCTTCGGAAGGACCGGGATGATCGATTGCTATATTTGATGTCCCATGTTCTTCCATATTTTCTACATTATGAAAGAACATTTAGGAATCGACCGATTATTTAACAAACTTTGCAATATAGTAGTCGAAAACATACCGACTACTACGAATATTCGTTGATAACTACTCTGGGGTTATAAAACAGGAAGATTTTTGTAGGGACAAGAGGAATCTCAATCTAGGGTTTAGAAAAAAATTTGAGATTAGAAGAAAATTTGAGAGGAAGAAGAGAAAGAGAAGAGAAATAAAACAATTGACTTTTATACTACCTAATGGGCTAGCCCTAATAAATTTTTTCAATGGCAAACTTGTAAATAATACAAACTTACAAATGGGCTAGCCCTGATCATATTATGCAGTGCCTTTATAACTTTCCTTCCATTAATTAGGAAAAAGAGAGAGAGAGAGAGAGAGCTTAAGAAAAAAAAAGGAAGGAAGCTGAGAAGGAGGGAGACTCACAGGGGGGAGGGTTCGGCGTGGAAGAGAAAGCCACAGTGTCGGCCCGGACTCGGGGCGGTCGCGGCGACGCAGCTGGTGACGGACGACGTCGCTTCTCCGTCGACGACAGCACACTGCGCACGAAGCAGGGTGGCTCAGCGAGGAGCGGTTGCGGAGGATGGCACGTCGACGGGGTCGACAAGAACTCGGTGATCGGCATAATCCTCGGGCAGCGGCCTCTGGTGCAGTGGAGGAGGAGCTCACAAGCTCACGGAGGAGAATCCGGCAGCTCACTCGAATTTGGGTGCTCGGCACGGCGGCGTGCTAGCGGTGGAAGGGCGGAGGTGCCGGTGGCCGGCACGGCACTGGCCGTGAAACCTCCGGGCAAGGGGCTTGCCCGATGCGGCGGTTGGCACGGCGGTGAACGGAAAAGTCGGCTCGGATTGGCTTCTAAATCGACGGCCAGATCGGGAGTAAGGGTTGCGGTGACGTTCTGCCACGTGCGCGGCGTACGGCTCTCCAGAACTGGTCTCGTGGCGCTTCTCGAGGGCGGATCTGGTAGGACATGGTCGGGGCTTTACGGCGGCAGATGCAGATCCGGGCACCGGAAGTAGAGGAGGTCGTGTGTTGGGCCTGGGAGAGGAGGTGGTCGTAAGTGCTCCGTAGGAGGCACGATAGAGGTGAGTGGTGGTACTTGGCTTTGGTCGAGACGATTGTGGCGTGATGAGGATGGTGGTTCCGGCGGTGGTGGTTCATGATGGTGGCAACGGTGATGATGGAATGGTGGTGATGCGTGGGTGTGTGGGTTGGCTGATCGGATCGGGGCTGTGGCCAGAAGACGGGGGAGTAGGTGGTTCCCAGGAGAGGGTGGCCGATGCTAGAGCTCGGGTAGGAGGGGCTTGGTGCGGCCAGGATCGGTCACCGTAGGTCGTTGACCGAGAGGCGTTGGCGGTCGGCAAGTCGAGGAAGATTACGGTTAGTTTTTTCTTGTTTTGTTTTGGTTTTGTGTACTGGTGTCTTGTGTCCGGGTTGTTGGACACAGAGGATGGGCTGTGGATGAAATCGTGCCCAGTATGTCGGACACGATGATGTGTACTGATGTAAGGAACTGGATGAGGAGTTGAATGTCGACAAGGACACAGACACCGGGACACGAATTTTTGTTATTGGTTGTGGTTGCGGAAGTGTTGTTGATGGTGGTGGCAAAGTTTATGGTGATGGGCTATGGCGGGGCTGTCAGAACTATGGCGGAGGAATTCTTGGCGTGGTGGATGGGAAGTCAGGGGCTGTAATGACTGTGATGTAAATATTGAACGTCGGGTGGGACTGGCTGGTTGCCGAAGAGTGGTGGTAGATGACAGGGAGGGTGATGTTGGCGTGGTGTTGGCGTTGGTGTCAGGAAATGTTTTGGAGAAAATCCTAGGGAAAGTTTTATATACACCAAGCCTCTGCTATCCGTTCCCATGGTAAATATTTGGACGAGATTACAAAGAGATTTCGGCATGATCCTTTCTATATTTTAAAATTACTCAAACTTAATCCAATAAATCTTTAAAACTAGATTAGTCAAATCCTAAGTCAATATGTAGTCATCATAAGTATTTAAACTAATATTCAATTTTGTTAAAATATTTAGAGCATATTCGTATAGACCCAAATCTGAATTCAAATAAATAGGAGACAAAACTCATAGTTTGATAAGGAGTACAATTCCTAGTAGATAAAACCTTCTCTTTAGTTTAAACCAAATAAACATTTAACTACAAATCAATCCAATCAAAATCTATTAATGATAATAATAACATTTATTTAAATCGTCATTTAACATTATCAAAATCAGTTAAATCACACGAATTTAAATCCAAGTCGAATAAGTGATCAACATAATAATTTTGAAATAATATTTATTGATATCACATAATTTAAATCATATAATTCAAATCATATCAAATAATTGATTACTATAGCAATTCAAAATAAGATTTGAAAGCATATTTTCATTAGTCAAAAATCATATTAGAAATGTTTTAATAAATCTTTTTAGTGAATAAAGATAATTTATGATAACCAAAACCGTTTCCCAAAATAAATATTTGAAAGCCCAATAATTACTACAGAATATTTTTGTAATGCTAATAAGAAATAAATATTTCTACGAAAAGTGAATGGTAATCGTAATCATCAATTTAATTAGTTTTGGAAGCACAAAATAATGGCAATTATCTTATACTAAATTTTAAGGAAAATTCATTTTAAATCACGCAAAGCAAAATAAACTAAATTTAGGAAATTACTTTCAACATAATATTTAAAAATACATTGTCAAATCCTTTTATCTATAAAATATTTACCATTCTAAAATTTATTTTCGAAATTAAATCCTTTGGAAGTCAAAAATAATGATCAAAACATCTTTTATAATTTTAAGACTAAAATACGAAAATTATTAAAATAAATTAGTACCTTTAAACCATGATTTTTAAACAGTTTTGGAAAGCCGACAAACAATAAAATATCTTTAGAAAATCTCAACGAACATCACTTTTTTAAAAAATTTTTAAAAATTCGGGAAGAGGAGTTACAAATCTACCCACCTTAGAAATAAATTCGTCCTCGAATTTAAGGACTAGTAGGATAGGCGGACTTGGTTAGTCGGTAAAAAGATTTAGGTCAAGAAGGTATTGATCCGATAAGTGCAAGGAAAAGGAAAATTCTTAGGGTTAGGATTAGGGTTTAGGAATTAGGGATTATATGGAGAAAACAAGGAAAGCTTCCCTTATATATATAGGAGAGAAAAATCCTAAATAGGGAATGATTAAATCTATGGAACAACCTTCCCAGGAATTAAATTGGATTTGACCCAATCATACTCCAAATCGATCACAAAATATTATCTAAAATAATACCCATTCCTTTGAATAATCCTTAAAATAAAATTAATGATCAAAATATTGCTAAGAATAATTCAAATATTTATAGACGTATTTTTTTACAAATACAATAATATAGCAATAATTTGAATCTAAATATAACATTTGATAATAATAGTAATTTAAATAATCCTAGCATATAATCTAAAACTTGGCAAATCTCCTTTTCTTTTTCCAAATATCTATAATAGAAATAAAAGTGAAACTTATTCTCTAACTTAGAAAAATAATTAAACTAAAATAAACTAAATAAAAAAATGTAATAACGAAAAGTGGGCTTACGATTCTACCCACCTGAGAAAAATTTTACCCTAGAAATTTTCAAAGGCCACGATTAGGTAAGACTAAGAATATAGTCAGGAAACGAAGTTTCAGGCGATATGAATGAGAACAACAATTGATATAATCAGGAGAATGATATGATTCATGATTAAATTTGTCACGCGTGATTGCTGATAAAATCAAAATAATAAAAATAATAGGTGAAAGAGAAATGTGTTTTGGCACGATCAACCTTTAGTCAAAATGGTCTAGTCAATGACCAAAAGTGTTTTAAAGAACGATCAAAAATCAAAATGGTTTGGCACGATCAAACATTAATCAAAACTGCTTGGACATGATCCTAGATTCAAAATATAAGCATGGTGATAAATCTAGTGGAGGGATTTCAAAAGTAGGTTTAAAAGGTTACTAGGAAGGCAGACGGCGATATGATAATAATGATAAGAAAAATGAGGGGTTAAAGACTGAATCAAAATTTCAAGTGAATGCATGAAATTTGCAAAGCATGAAATCAATAGTTATTTGCCAGTAGGATGTAGTCTCTATAATATTTCGGGAACCATATGTATACGTGAAGTCACTTTGTCGAGAATTTATGCCTCGCCAGTGTACACCTGGCTGCAGTAGAGCCTTAGTTTTAGTAACTCAAATACAATATGATATTGAATATTTTATTAACTCTATCCAATATTGACATAATAACTCAAAGATCAAATAGGAAAATTAAGACATAATTTTAATAATGCTCGATCACCCAGGCTCATTTGAAATTATTTTAACTTAGGGGTCATGCCACGCCAGTGCACTGCTGGCTGCAGTGAACCCGTAGTCTCGATAATTCAAATAAGTGACGACAGTACGCTGCTATCTTGTCATCGCAGGTCATCAAAATTATTTCAACTATATCCCCAAGAATATCAATGGAGTTTAAAAATATCATACAAGTTGGAAAAGTGCAAGTATCCGTTCTTCAAATATAATATCATCTTCTTGAGAGAAAAATAATAATACTAATTGATTAGGAAGGATAATGATCGAAGTCAAAATGAGAAAAATCTTATAATCCTTATTTCAACATTCAACGATTGAGAGGAAGCTTTTGAATCCAAAAACTTAACTCGAGATTAATAGATAATTGAGTGAGAAGTTATTTTAAAAAATAATTCCTTAGGTCCAAGAAAAAAATATAAGAGATACGAACTTATGATATGGCAATGTTTAGAAAAGACATAAGATAAGGTTATACAAATGATCATGATTAGGAAGAAAATGACCGAAGGCAAAGAAACATAAACTTAAATTTATATTTCTCTAATATTCATGATCGAGGAAAAATATGTAAAAAGCACTATGTCTACCTATTATGAATATATATTTACTCAAGTATATATGTATAGCCTAAATAAATTCCAAAATTTTCAAAAGTCGATCTAAGAGAAGATTATCTATTTCTGAGTAAAATATAAATTTAAATAACAACAATTCATATATTATATTAAATATACAATTTATAGAAATTATTCACGAGACTAAAAATGGACCACCAATATATATATATATATATATATATATATATATATATATCTATATATATATATATATATATATATATATATAATTTATATATATATATATTTTATATATATAATATCTATATATATATTATCTATATATATATATATATATATATATATATATATTATCTATATATATATATATATATATACATGAAGGGCGTTGGTCGCTCTACATGACTACCAC
Source organism: Iris pallida (assembly GCA_029216955.1). Taxonomy (NCBI): domain Eukaryota; kingdom Viridiplantae; phylum Streptophyta; class Magnoliopsida; order Asparagales; family Iridaceae; genus Iris; species Iris pallida. The sequence continues at coordinate 1,451,263 of JANAVB010020799.1, read as the reverse complement.
GGTTTGGGTTGGGTTCGGGTCCAGTCCGGGCTGAATTGTTATAACCAGATCTCTTAAAATCATAATATTAATAAATAACTAATTAAATTCTTTATAGAGGTCAAGTCGCAACTTAGTCTGGTTTTTCTAATTATGATACACCTATGGCTCGACCTTCTCTACCATGGCTAGAACATTAGTCAAAGCACACGACCACACTATCTGTGCCATGATTTCTAGTTATCATATACTCTAAATCTTAACCATGACTAAACCCTTCTATAATTATAATAAAATTCCAAAATTATAATTTAACTCAAATAAAAAATAAAAATAAAAATTCAGGAAGAGGGATCACGGTCAAGAATTGGATTCCAGGAAGGCCTAAGTTGATGAGTAAATAGTCTACCCACCTTAGGTCATATCGTCGTATCAAATGTAATAGTGTATCTATAAAATCTTTCAAGTTATCTAAATTTAGTAAATTGTATGGCCTAATCCTTAACTACCCAATAACCAAATTAATAAGGGACTCATATTCCTAGTCATTCTCCTAAAGTAATTCAATCCTAATTTATGAATGAGCATTTTCTAGTCGCAGGCTCGCAATAGTACGACTAACTTAAGTACTATCACGAGTTCGCACAATTTGTAAAAACTGACCTACATGGGCCACCACAAAAACTTGTCACGACCCGCATCCGCTTTTTCGGATACGAGACGTGTCCAAGCCAGCCTACGTCGCAGAGTCGGCAGTAGAACGCTGTCAAGCCCGCAAGAAATAAATGCTCAAAATAAACTTTATTGCTCATTCATATTTCTAAATTTGATTACAACATTTACAAGAATTATATTTGAAAAGAAATACAAAGTCTCACCATCTTTTACAACAGTTTAAGTTATCTAACTAATTTCTAAGTCTCGGCCTACAAGTACACCCGTATCTCCCAAAGCTAAGTGAAGCCACAGCTAACCTAAAAAAATGTTGATTTTCAGTCGGGAATGGAATAAGCACACAAACCGACGGCAATACAAAAACATAATAGAATTTACAAGACATAAAAATAACATATGAGAGATGAAAACTAGAAAGTAACTGGTGACATGGCAAGTGGTGAAGAAGACAAGGAAAATAAATAAAATACAACTATCTATGTGATGTGAAATATCCGTTTCGATATGTGAACGGCTAGGGGTAAATCCGGCACCCTGTACGTGTCGTATGCAGCTGCTATTCTCTACGAAAGATACGGAAGATAGTTCTGGGTAGTCCACATGTCTACTAAGATATTTCTCCTTCCGACTACTCCGTGTGACGAGCGTGTCAACAAGCAGCAAGACATGTATAAACATGAAATGTATAGACTACTATGAATCGAAAAGCAATCAGAAAGTGTACTTGCCTGTGGTCCTTAGCCGGTGTAACCGATAATCCCGTTGCGTTCAGGCTAGTCTGATTAGCGAGGGTTGCCATGTAGAGGTTCGGTTTCACAAAAGAGATGAAAAATACTTGATTAGTCATTATGAAGGGAAAACTAATCTAAAGGATTTGGTTTAGGAGAAATGTATTTCTAAGTACAGAAAAGTGTATCTATTTAGAAAATATACATATAATCTATTTAGAAATTATTGCATTTATAAAACTTATTAGAAATATTGTTTATCTAAAAGCCAAATTTGTTAATAAATCCCATAATATTTACCATATACAAAATATGTATACTTCTCTATATAAAATAGCTATGTTTAGTTTTTGAGTCCACTTATTATATTTATTTTTAGAAAAAATATCTATACTTAAAGCCCATACACATTTATATTCGCAATTATATAGTGTAAATAATAGTCCAGAAATGTATTGGCCCAAAACTCATGGCCCAAATACATCTTTAAAATATGATATAATATCATATTTTGAAAAAAATAGATGTAGGACCTAAAGTCTAATAAAGTATTTTGTTATAATACAATATCTAGAAATATTTACTATATATAATAATAATAATAATAATAATAATAATAATAATAATAATGAGTGATAATAATAACAATATATATATGTATGCAGATACAAGAAATAGTCATAGTATACTGATTTATTAGTAAAATAAACACTAACCTACTTTAACCAGCATTTGGGAAAAATCCTAATAGTTAATAACATTTAATACCCTCAATATTTGTACTTGCAGAATAATACCTATACATTTTGGTGTACCTATATTGATAATAAGACAACAACATAAAATAATAAAATAAAACCACTAGAGTTGGCAGTTGTGGCTTCCATTAATTAGGAAAGAGAGAGAGAGAGAGAGATTAAGAAAAAGGGAAGGAAGATGAGAAGGAAGGAAGGAGGGAGACTCACAGGGGGTGAGGGTTCGGCGTAGAAGAGAAAGCCACGGCGTCGGCCCGGAGTCGGGGCGGTCGCGGCGGCGCAGCTGGTGGCGGACGACGTCGCTTCTCCGTCGATGACAGCACACTGCGCACGAAGCAGGGTGGCTCGGCGAGGAGCGGTCGCGGAGGATGGCACGCCGGCAGGTTCGACAAGAACTCGGCGGTCGACGTAATCCTCGGGCGGCGGCCTCTGGGGCGGTGGAGGAGGAGCTCACGAGCTCACGAAGGAGAATCCGGCAGCTCACTCGGATTTGGGGCTCGGTACGGTGGCGTGCTAGCGGTGGAAGGGCGGAGGTGCCGGTGGCCGGCACGGCACTTGCCGCGAAGCCTCCGGGAAAGGGACTTGCCCGATGCGACGGTTGGTGCGACGGTGAACCGAAAAGTCGGCTCGGATTGGCTTCTAAATCGACGGCCAGATCGGAGTAAGGGTTGCGGTGGCATTCTGGCACGTGCGCGGCGTACGGCTCTCCAAAACTAGTCTCATGGCGCTTCTCGAGGGCGGATCTGGTAGGAGATGGTCGGGGCTTCACGGCGGCAGACGCAGATCCGGGCACCGAAGTGGAGGAGGTCGTGTGTTGGGCCTGGGAGAGGAGGTGGTCGTAAGTGCTCCGCAGGAGGCAACATAGAGGTGAGTGGTGGTACTGGATTTGGTCGAGACGGTCGTGGCATGATGAGGATGGTGGTTCTGGCGGTGGTGGTTCATGATAGTGGCAACGGTGATGATGGAATGGTGGTGATGCGTGGGTGTGTGGGTTGGCTGGTCGGATCGGGGTTGTGGCCAGAAAACGGGGTAGTAGGTGCTTACCAGGAGAGGGTGGCCGATGCTAGAGCTCGGGTAGGAGGGGCTGGGTGCGGCCAGGATCGGTCACCGTAGGTCGTTGACCGAGAGGCGTTGGCGGTCGGCAAGTCGAGGAAGATTACGGTTAGTTTTTTTTCTTATTTTGTTTTGGTTTTGTGTACTGGTGTCTTATGTCCGGGGTTGGACACAGAGGATGGGCTGTGGGTGAAATCGTGCCCGGCATGTCAGACACGATGATGTGTACTGATGTAAGGAACTGGATGAGGAGTTGAATGTAGACAAGGACACAGACACCGGGATACGAATTTTTGTTATTGGTTGTGGTTGCGGACGTGTTGATGATGGTGGTGGCAAAGTTTGTGGTGATGGGCTATGGCGGGGCAGTCAGAACTGTGGTGAAGGAATTCTTGGCGTGGTGGACGGGAAGTCAGGGGCTGTGATGACTGTGATGTAAATGTTGAACGTCGGGTGGGACTGGCAGGTTGCCGAAGAGTGGTGGTAGATGACAGGGAGGGTGATGCTGGCGTGGTGTTGGCGTTGGTGTCAGGAGATGTTTTGGAGAAAATACTGGGGAAAGTTTTATATACACCAAGCCTGCTATCCGTTCCCATGGTAAATATTTGGACGAGATTAAAAAGAGATTTCGGCATGATCCTTCTTATATTTTAAAATTACTCAAACTTAATCCAATATATCTTTAAAACTAGATTAGTCAAATCCTAAGTCAATATGTAGTCATATCATAAGTATTTAAACTAATATTCAATTTTGTTAAAATAATTTAGAGCATATTCGTATAGACCCAAATCTGAATTCAAATAAATAGGAGACAAAATGCGTAGTTTGATAAGGAGTACAATCCTAGTAGATAAAACCTTCTCTTTAGTTTAAACCAAATAAACATTTAACTACAATCAATCCAATCAAAATCTAATGATAATAATAACATTTATTTAAATCGTCATTTAACATTATCAAAATGAGTTAAATCGCACGAATTTAAATCCAAGTCGAATAAGCGATCAACATAATAATTTTGAAATAATATTATTGATATCACATAATTTAAATCATAATTCAAATCAAATAACTGATTACTATAACAATTCAAATAAGATTTGAAAGCATATTTTCATTAGTCAAAAATCATATTAGAATGTTTAATAAATCTTTTTAGTGAATAAAGATAATTTATGATAACCAAAACGTTTCCCAAAATAAATATTTGAAAGCCCAATAATTACTACAGAATATTTTTGTAATGCTAATAAGAAATAAATATTTCTACGAAAAGTGAATGGTAATCGTAATCATCAATTTAATTAGTTTTGGAAGCACAAAATAATGGCAATTATCTTATACTAAATTTTAAGAAAAATTTATTTTAAATCACGCAAAGCGAAATAAACTAAATTTAGGAAATTACTTTCAACATAATATTTGAAAATCCATTGTCAAATCCTTTTGTCTATAAATATTTACCATTCTAAAATCCATTTTCGAAATTAAATCATTTGGAAGTCAAAAATAATGATCAAAACATTTTATAATTTCAAGACTAAATACGAAAATTATTAAAATAATTAGTACCATTAAACCATGATTTTTAAACAGTTTTAGAAAGCCGACAAACAACAAAATATCTTTTAGAAAATCTCAACGAACATCACTTTTAAAATTAAAAATAATAATTTTGAAAATTCGGAAAGAGGAGTTACAAAATCCTATATAAGTCGATATACCCGCCAACCATAAGTAATTAGTTTATCACCAATCAAAATCCTACAAATGCCCAACCCTTAAATCGTAACTACAGGATTCAGATCCCTCAATCCGTAGTCACAACAATATAATATAATATCAGTCCATCTTAGATACCATATCAACAAATTATACTATCAATGCAATCGTTCTTAATGGTTTCCAAGTCTACTATATTCAGTCACTCTTACATGTCCTATAAGCTTAACCTAATAAATCCCTAAGAAAATGTACTCACAATCACACAATAACTATTATAGTTATACTATAGAATCCATAACGAGGTTTGGTTATTTCAATTGTCTATTAAACAAAAGGTAACAAGGGCATAAGACTTGGTCGAGCAATCCATAGCATTATTCAAACAAGTTAAGGGTCAAGCAAGACAGGAAAGATTGTCAAAATATCTCCAAGAATGGTATGAAGCCAAACGAGATGCATGATGTAGTCTAGGTAAAACTCGAGAACCATATACCTTCGTGTTTATGTTACGTGAAGTTACTGTTAAGCAAGTGTGCATCTGGCTGCAAACTTCCTTGTTCCATAATATGACGGATGGCTGCAGTACAGAGCTGCCACGCCAGATAATACAGGTTATTGAACTTATCTTGGCTAAATCTGTAAAATATTTCCAAACTAACTTTTTGCGAAGTACAAGGAAGAGGTCAATCAAAAGTGCATAGGAGATGGTTCAAGTAGAATTCAAGAAACATAGGTAACCATGATGCCGTCATCTGAAATCTGGCCTCGCCAGTATTTCTCCGGCTGCAATCTCGATTCTATAATACAAGGATAAATATTTTCCTCGAACTTTTCATGTACCCATCCATAAGGCATTCCAATAATTGTCAAAAGGAACAAGAAGAATTACTCAAAGGTCAACATGGAAGAGTTAGTCAATTCTTAGGAAGGACGGAACACAAAAGCAACCATGTCGAGAAATAAGATGACATGAGGGCAATCATGTTGGAGAGTCCTAGAGAACCTATAATCCTAGTTGTGGATGTATCATCAAATCTTATTTCTCAATTGATCACAGGCTCGTAGTAGTACGCCTATCCTAAGTACCACTACGACTTCGTATACTTTACGAAGACTCAACCTGCATGGGCCACCACAAAAACCATGTCACGCCCCAGTACCAAAATATACGGGACCAGGCCACGTGGCAATGGCTAGCTACGCATTCAAGCGGACTCCAGTCCAATTCGAATACGTATAAGCTGTCAATTGTCCATGTATCCATAGTATACATCTACGAATTCTACTAAACTACTAAGAAAAACTAGATATAAAATACTACAGAAAGATGATAAGAAGGCATCAACTAACGATACCTGAAAGAGAAGTCCAGAGAAGTATCCCCAACAACCTATGTCAGATCTCATCATATACCTAAAAGAAAACTAGGTCCTCAGTGGGACGTAACAAGATACATAATATACATGCCTAGCTAACAGTATAATCATGCAAAAATAAGAACATGAGATATCAGGTGTGCTACTACTAACCAATCTATTTGTACATGCAATCGAAGACAACTCTAGCACGCTTGGGCTGACACGACTCGCGACTCCAGTACACATGTAGCGCTCATCTGAGTCGCTAACAAGACTCTCCGGGTAGTGCTCACCTCGAGTCACCAGCAGATACACAAGTATACGGGTAGCGCTCATATGAGTCGCTAACAAGACTCTTCGGGTACTGCTCACCTCGAGGCACTAGCGATACAAACACAAACACAAACTTGTCACGACCCGGACCAGCTTTTCGGGATACGAGTACGTGCGCAAGCCAGCCTACGCCACAGTATCAGCTATAGAACATTGTCAAGGCCATGATGCTCAAAATCACATAACATAATGCTCACAATTAAAATTTTATTGCTCATTCACATTGACTAAATTTAATTTACAACATTTATTAGTTTTATATTTGAAGAAGAATACAATGTCTCATCAATTATAAAATAGAACAACTAATATATCTAACTAGTCTTCTAGGTTGACCTCATCATACCCATGTCTCCCAAATGCTAATTGGAGCTGCGACTAACCTAAAAAATGTTGGTTTCTAGTCAGGAATGGAACGAGTATATTCTAACAGCAGTTCCAATTATTGACAAAATCTATAAAACTATAAATAATACTAAAATACATGATGGGTGTAAAACAGAAAATCATGGTATGAAAATGTAAGTAAAAACAGGAGAGCATGGCATTCAAGACAAGGAAGTGACTGTATAAATGACTGAAACAGGAACTGTAATATAGCAAGACTACATCTAACTAGTGATTTGAAATACACTTTCGACATGTAAACGGCTAGGTGTAAATCCGTCACCCTGTATGTGAAGTTTGCGACTGCTATCAGTCACGATCAGACATAATGGGATGTTTTTAGGTATGTTTACATGTAACTAGTGTACTTCCCCGCCCGGCTAGTACTCATGGATCCAAACAGGCCACAAACACGGTAATAGATTGGTCACGAACAACATGTAAAGAATCCATACTACTATCTCGTGTAACAATTGTGTCAAGATTCAACAGAATATTAATGTAAAGTACTACTAAATACATGAATCATAGAGATGATCAAATATGAAGACTATCAGAATATACTCGCCTGAGGTCCTTAGCTGAGGAAAACGATACTATCGACCACTCAAATGAGCCACGAAAGTTAACTCGCGCAACCGTCTCCGGATGTTGAAACAGATATTACCAACGTGTTTGTCATAAAAGAAATGTCTAAGAATGTTGGCCCAAAAGTCCAATTCTGGACACATGGGCAAAATTAAATTTTTGGTCAAAACAGTGTCTACAGTTAGACCCATTTTGCACCAAAAAGCGTGCCAGTACCTACGGTCTCTAAAGTCATCAAACATATGTCCACAGATCCTATTTGACGATACGAACCCAACCGTATATCCAAAGTTGGATTCCGGCAGGCCGTACACAAATTTGCCCATTGGATCGGGTCGCGGGCCCGCCAAAATAACGTTCAGTCGACCTTCTCAGAATCGGACCAAACTTGGCATACAGGATCAAAAAAATGACACGGTCCTATTGGCGTAAGTTTCGTCTCGAGATGACGAACGTGCACGAAGTTGTGGGCTAGTTTACAAAGCGATCGATACAGGATATCTCGACGGATATGCCTCGATTTCGTTGCGCACATACAACGAAATTGAGTTTCGTCGACTGCCACACGTCGACAACATCCATACGCGTCTTTCAATGCTCATGGGTTGCCACCACGTCGTCTTGTTTATCGTGGCGCATGCCATTTCGGTAATTTTTTTAAAAATCCTAATAGTTTGAAAGCAGTTTTTCGTCAAAATGGGAAACCGATTTCTTGGTGCACAGTCGTCGAAATCGACTCCTGAAAAAGGGTTATGTAGCCTTATATGTTGTCTATCACTGCTATTAATTACTTTTGGAAAAACTATAATGTCCTTATCATAATCTGGCTCCTAAAATAGAGTTTTAATTTGAAACTGTTCTTGAACAGACTTTTTCGTCGATTTTTTATTCAATTTTTGAACAACTTATTGCTATTGATCTAAATCTATCTGACGGGAGTCGGAGAAGCTTGATTCGTGATCATACCTGAGAAATCGGTTTGAGAAAAGAGCGAGAGTGGAGGATGCACTCGGGTCGCAAAGTTGCTTGGCTGCAACTGATGCTGCTATGCTATTGTCGACCTGCTGCTACTGCGGGGTGGTTTGGCCGGCGACGGTGGCTCCGTGGCGGCATACAGGGTCGGGGTTGGTCGTGGGATGGTTGGCAGGGATTAGGGTTAGTGTTTTCAAGAATTTCCCCCTCCTCTCTCTTTCGTTCCTATTAATCTATCGGGTTAGGAGGGGTCAGGTGAGTTAGGCTCGGCTGGGTTCCTTTTTATGTTATTTTATTTTATTTTTCTTTATAGCTATATATATATATATATATATATATATATATTATATATATATTATATATATATATATATCTATATTATATATATATATACAACTAATTGGTTATTTTATTATAATATTCTATAATACTCCTGGTATTCAATTTAGAGAATATTAGAGAAAATTATTAATACTTCAATTTAGAGAATATTAGAGAATATTATAATAAATAACCAATTAGTGTGTATATATATATATATATATTATATATATATATATATATATATATATCTATATATATATATATACTCCTGGTATTATAATATTATAATAATTATTTTATTATAATATTCTCTAAATTGAAGATTAACAATTTTCTCTAATATTCTCTAAATTGAATACCAGGAGTATATATATATATATATATATTATATATAGATATATATATATATATATATATATATATATATATACTCCTGGTATTCAATTTAGAGAATATTAGAGAAAATTGTTAATACTTCATCTAGAGAATATTATAATAAAATAACCAATTAGTTGTATATATATATATATTATATATATATATATATATATATATATATATAATATATATATATATATATATATATATATTTTTTTTTTTATATATATATATATATATATATATACTTAATTCAATTTAGAGAAAATCGTATAAATAAATCTATTGGTATGTACTAAAGCCTAATCTTTGTATCCTACGAAAACACTTTATATATACACTAGTTTATACATATAGTCTAAAATTCCAAAATAATATTTTAAGTAAATGCTCCTCATAATTTCAAAATAAAATAATAATTTAATATAACGTAACACTTATATTAATTATTCAGAAAATATTTTCTTAGCCTATTAACATAAAATATGAAATATATACATGTACAATAAATGTACACTTACATGGACGTCTCTGGATGCATTACAGGTCTACATGGGTTTAGGTTGGTTTGGATCAAGTTCGGGCTAAATTGGCCTAGTTTTCCTAGTTAGTAACACACTTACGGCTCGTCCTTTCCTACCATGGCTAAAGACTAGTCAAGGCACATAACCTCACTATCCGTGCCATAATTTCTAGTCATCTTGCACTCCGAACTTAACAATGACTAAGACCTTCTATAATAATAACTATTTAACTAAATATTATAAAATTCAAAAAAATTACCATTTAATTCAAATATATAGTAATAATAATAATATAATAATAATAATTTCAAAATTTCTGGAAGAGGGGTTACAAATCTACCAATCTTAGAAATAAATTTGTCCTCGAATTTAAGGACTAGGATGATCAAATATTTCTAAGATTTAAATAAATATTGAATCTAATAATACAAAATCAATCCAAAATGATTTAAAAATAATTCTAGATTTTATTAATAATATTTAAAATACATTTGACCAAATTTAAATATAATACAATAGTAATTTAAATGAGTAATAAGTTTATCAAATGACTTGTAAAATAAGACTGATCCAATACATTCATTTATTAGTCCAAGTTTAAATCAAATTAATTATAATATAACAAAATAGTTTTAATTTAATAATTAATATTAGCAATTAATTTGAACAATATTTTGATTACTTTAGACAATATTTGTCAACTCTAGATCTAAAATAGTTTGACAAATATTCTGTTCCATCAAACTGCCTTCTTAGAGGTTAAAATAAAATCTATTTTCTTTCAAAAGAAAAAAAAATATATTTAAATAAAACAAAATAGAATTTTCAAAATCCAGAAAGTGGGCTTACAAATCTACCCACCTTAGAAATTTCGTTCGTCTTCTAAAATTTAGGAATGACGAGAATATATAAACTTGGATGGTCATGCAAAAAGGTTGTAAAGTGGGTCGTGGGAAGTTTTTTGACAAAGAATATTCATCACGAGAAAAAATACAATTATTTTGAGATTAGAAATAGCCTTTTAGAATCATTATCTTGCTCTTGTATTCCGAAAAATTCTCAAGTTAGAAGTAGGCACCAATATTGGAAAAAGAACATATACACTTGATTTTACACGTTATCTTTCCAAGGTAACAGAATGAAGAAAATTCCATCATACCATGAAGGGCATAACGAAGATAAGAAGTTTATAGATAATCAGAGACGACTAAATGAGATAGTTTAGAAAATTTTCAATACATCCTTTAGGATGTAGACAAGAATCTTTAAGACTATATATTTTAACTTCTAGGAAAGATCAGAGAATACTACTATAGATGAAATCTACTAGGCTATGGCTTATTTATAAAAATGGTAGGAAGGGATGAGGGTGCACGAAGGGTGATATAGATGATAATCAACATATTTGGGATTTGTCACGATCCTAAAGCCTAGAACTTAAATAAGGTGTGAGCTAATTTGGTATTTTATTAGGAAACATATTAGGCCTTAAAGAAGAAATTGATTTAAATACGACACTAATAAAGGTACTAGAATTTGACAAGACTTGAAAGAAACAATAGATACGTGACTTAAAATAAATTGATAAAGGTAAGGGCACGATTATGATTATAGTCAAAATAGTTTAGTCACGATCAAAGTCGTTTTGGAACGATCGAAATTCATTGTTTGGCATGATTAACTCGATTAACTATTTAGAAAATTATTTAGGCACGATTACCGAGTCAAAATCTAGAAAAATATGTGAATTGACTCGATCGAAATATAATCAAAATAGTCTAGTTACGATCAGAAAATTGTTAAGGATGATCCAGGTCAAAATTATTTTAGCACGATCAATTATATAGGCGTGATCATAGAATCATAATCTGGGTTTGATTATGAATCTATTAGAATATGGAATTAAAACCTACTAGTAGGTTTCAAATGAGGAGGACTCAAATGAGACTCGTCAAATAAAACAAAAGAAAGAAAGATAAAGGAAAGAACTACATGTTTATTTATAATACAAGAATGAGAAATATGATATCAAATCAGTTTGGAGTGAGAGTGCAAGATTTTGTGATCATGAAAAATCAATAGTCATATGCTAATAAAAGATTTAGCCTCTATGGTATTCGAAAACCATATGCATACCTGAAGTCGTTTCATCGAGAATCCATGCCTCGCCAATGTACATCCGGCTGCAGTAAACCCTTGGTTTCGCGACTCAAGTATGATTTTGCATCAAATATTCTATTGGCTCCACCAATATTAACATACAACTCAAAAGTCAAAAATGGAGCAACCAGGACATAGTTTTAATAACGTTTAACAACTTAAACTTACTCAAAATTACTTTAACTTAGGGATCATACCATGCCAGTGCGCTGCTGGCTCCAGTGAACCCGCAGTCTCGATAATTCAAGTAAATTACAACAGTGCGCTGCTGTCTTGCCATCGTACGTCAACGAATATTCCTCCAACCATATCCTAAGAATTTCAAGAAACTTCTAGAAATTTAAACAAGCCGATTATGATAGAAAATATAAGTATCTGTCCTTGAAGTGAAAGTATCAATTTCAAAATAACCGATCGAAAATTTTAAAGAGGACGACTGGGAATTTAATATAATCTCATTCTAGCAGTCAAGACGATAATAAAACTGAATCAAATACATATTGAATCCAACACATTCTAGATTAATTAAAATCAATCCATAATAATACTGGGTATTATTAATAATATTTAAAATATCTTAACCAGATCTAATTTTAATAATTTTGTATAATACTCAATGTTAAATAATATTAAAATATAATATTTGTAAATTTAAATCGTAAACAATGATAATATCAGACCAGTTTATCCTATTGTAAAATAAAACTAGTATATCTTTATCCTCTTAACCGAAAATATATTTCTCCCAATATGAAAATATCCATATAGTATCTAAATAAATAAAGTTTCAAACTATAATTTATTTAAAACTAAAAATAAAATTTCAACAAAAAGGGGAAGTGTATGTATCTGTCCTTCAAGAAAATATTGGTTTTGAAAATCTAACGATCGATTAGGTATAACTTTTTGAAAGACAAACGATCAATGAGAAAAATGATTGAATACAAGAGAAGAAAATTTCCAATTCTACTTCTCTAATATTCAAGGATCGAGGAAAACATAAAACAAAGACTGACTCGAAGTCAACATATTGATAATTGGATCATGTTAGGCTCAAAAGTCAATGGGTGAAAATATAATATGACTCTTAGAGAAATAATTTATTCTAGCTAATGGGAACTAAATAAGTAATACAGACGACAAGACGATGTTAGAGAAGCAGAAAATAAAATTGCACAATTGCTCAAAATAGAAAAAGTGTAAGTATACACCATATAAGTCCCAATTCTTGAAAAAAATAATCGATTAGGGAGGAAACATTCTAATCCCAAATGATTGAGGAGAAAACCTTGAATCAAAAGTAACTCAAGATTCATATATGGATAACAAAAATAAAAAATTATAAAAATAATTACTTATTGGCAAAAGGAAAATAAATACAGTTTTTACGATATGATGATAATATTTAGATAGGGCAAAAAAGATACTTGGACAATTTATCAAAGTTAAGGATTAAATTCTAGGTAGGCCAAGGTTATAGAATGATAGTCTACCCACCTTGGATCCTATCGTCATATCAAAACACAATAGTATATCCCTCTATGAAAATTATCAATTTAACTAATAGGTTTTAGAAAGGAATCCCTGGCTAAATAAATGGCATACTAAGCAATCCTAACTACCCAACGGTCAATCGAATCAGGGACTCCTAGTCCTAATTGTAGAAACATGGAATTTCAGGACCAGAAATCCTATGCACCAGACACTACATGCGCCAGAGCTCGGACAGAGTACTTCACAGCAAAAACATCGAATATAGACATCGAAAATGGAATTTTTATTTACATATAAAAGTCTATTACATGTTTAAGAAAAGATTGTACAAAGGAGAATTTCTACAAAGAAAAGATCCTAAGTCTACAGCCAGCAGCCATCATGTGCCCTCAAATAGGCGCAGCGATAACCATGCGCCCCCAGTCAGGCACATCCCACCATGCGCCCTCAGCAAGGCGCATCCTTTCAGCAGCTCAGTTATGTACATCCCTTTGGCAGCTCAGTTATGTGCATCCCTTCAGCAGCCCAGTTATGTGCCGCTCTTTCAGCCAGGCTCACCGCCGTCTAAATGCTTCGACTAATGAAGCATTTATTGAGCAGAACGGGGGTGGCAATCAACCCTCTAGCCGAGGAAGGAAAAAGAACCACAAGCCAACCTGTGGCCAGGGGAGGCTTCGAATGAGCCTCCAAACACCAAGGAAGACCGTGATCGAAACCGCGGCTAAAGGAGCAGCTTTCAACACAACCAGAATGGGCTACACCAATTTTGAAGGAAGAAAGAGCCACCAAAGCTGCAGTACCGCCATTCTGATCTACGGCTCTTCCTGCACAACGAAGACGAGGCCCGAGCATCCCTATCTTTGGATGCAACAGGCACCTTCCGCCTGCCTCGGAAGCCCTCGACTCCGACTTTTGGATGTAATGGTCACCTTCAAGTGCATCAATGAAGACATTGCGTCGCATCTTCACCCTCGGGAGCATCTCGTCAACCGAATGCATCCGAGTAAACAAGTTCATGTTGAAAGGATGTAAAAGAACGAGAAACAAACTCTCTCCATGCCACTATTTATAGGCCGGGCAAATCAAACCCATGCGCCAAGTGGATGGCTCTCCGAATTCCGTGCAATAAATTTGCATTAAATGGATGAACCGGACGCTTCGAATTCAGCTAAGTCAAGACAGCTATTTAAAGCACTCGAAGATCGTAACAGTCACACCATTAAAGACGTATCACGAAGCAGATGTGCCAGCCAGACCGCGCATCACACAGACGTGCTTTCAACATCAAGCACATCACACAGACGCGTCCTTCAGTACCAAGCACATCACAGGGATGCGCCCCCCATGCGTCCCTATACGCCTAGTGGAACGCCAACCGACGCGCCCACTCAGCTGTCCATCGAATGTCACAAACATTAAATGCTGAACTAACAGAGTTGGCAGCACGTCTCCCGAAGTCTGAACAGTTTAGAAGACGAAGCGTCGCCAACATCAGCATCATCATTACTTTCTTCCGATGGCTACTGCCACGTGGCCACCCAACTGCCTGCATGCGCCTCTGCAGCCATGCGCCCAAATTTGCATGCGCCTCAAAAGCCATACGTCTCAGACTTTTCACTGATCCCTAAAGATAGAAGGAAAGTCACCATTAAAGCTCTGCATGTGCCTCAAAAGCCATGCGCCTTAGACTGCTCTCTGATCCCGAAAGACAGGAGTTAAGTCACTTCTGAAGCCTCGTATGCACCTCAAAAGCCATGCGCCCCGAATAGTTCGTGACTCCTAAAGGTTACGAGCCAAAGCCTCCTCATGCGCCAAATCCTAGGCACATCCTACCAGATCATTCCCCACCAAATCAGAGATCTCCGAGCCATGGGTCGATGACACGTGTCCTTTGACTCGACTCACCCAAGATCTCAGCAACAGAAAGATCTTCTCCTCTGCTACGTGCCGATCCACAACAGCAGTATGAAGAATTCAACCCCTCGATCAGGGCACATCGTTCATGTACCTCCATCAGCAATCAACACATTGCGTCCCCGCGTACAGGCGCATCCTACAAGCACGCATGAGCCGCCAGCCTGCAAAGCTATAAATAGAGGGATCATTTCCTTCTTCCAAACGGACACACCTATCTACCTACACACGGACAGACCACACAACCACCAGAGAGGCAGATACAGACACTCAACGTCTTCCTCCTCTCAGCAAGCTCCAGCACCCAGAGCAATCCAAGCCTTCAGAGAACCGATAACCGTCGTTAGATAGTCAACGGAGTCAACGCATTACCACTCACTCCATCGGCACAAGGGACCCAGATAAACAAAAGTGTACTCCTAGGACTACGTCTAAGTCCTATATTGTAACACTGTTCTGTTTGTATTGAAATTTGTAATAAAAGAATTTTAATGGCAACAAGCTGGCGACACTGCTGGGGACCTCTTTTTCCTCCACCGAGAAAGCTGTATCGCAATCCGACGACGTGAAGGTAGGCTCCTCCCACAAGACGCTGGTCGTACGCCTCAATCAACAAACGTATGAGGAGTTCATCTTTGAAGGCAGTGCGAGTCCTTCGAAGCGGCTGCCGAAGCCGAAGAAGACCCGCCGAGTCTGGGTGCGCAAGGTCGACGCCTCGGGCACCACCACCGAAGGGGATGTGCCGATCCAGCCTTCCTTTCCTGCTGACGTCCTCAGCAACCAAGATGCGCCCACTGGTGCAGCACATCTCTCGAGGAAACGTGCGGCTAACCACGTTCCCCAGCCATCTTCCTCTCAGAGGGAAGATGCATCGACGGACCAGGGGCGCAGCCAATGCTTCACGCATCACCTCTGATGCGCCACAGAAGGTCTCTGTCTTTGACAGACTCACTCGCTGTAATGGCGAGGAGAATTTGGATTCTGATTACTATGCTCCCCAGCGGACTGGTACGAAGAAATCCAAGGCAGCACGGGCCATACGCCCCAAACGTGCTATGCCAGCAGCAAGCCAGAAGCATGCGCTCACAATCATGCGCGCTGCTGATGGTAAGCTGTACAAGGTCGACTCGAGTACTGCGGCGCTAGAAACGAGCCGACCTTCAAAGTCCTTGTCTCGCTTGGGCGCATCTATTGCGTGCACAACCAAGTCGAGTAAGGCAAATCCAGTGGTCTTGAACTCCCGCGCCTCCTCTGGTTGTGCGTCTGAGGTTCGTTCAAGTCACTTCAAATACTGTGGTTCTCCCACTACTGATCGGGATGCCTGTTTGGTATTAGATCTGGGGGCGCAGCACTCACTTGACCACCCCGGCGCTTGGCCTTGCCATGCGCCTGAAGGGGGTGTGAAGGTGGCACTCTCCTCCAACGATCTGCGTAACGTGATCACTCACAAGCGCCGATCAGGAGAGTCGACTGACAAGCATGATACGTCTCTCACGAGGAATACTTGTGCTGTGGTCACCATCAACTACTATTGTAAAGCGGCAGTCCTACCCAGGCAGTCGGTGTTCCAGCGGCTGCAATCATCGACACCCCTCCGACGTCGCCTCGGGAAGAAGGTGTCAACAGAAGAAGAGCCAAGGGTTGCTTCATGCAACGTGATCTCCAACTCCTCGTCCAAAAGCCAGCCGAGGAAAACCAAGACAGCTGTCGCGTCCTCCGGAGTGTTCGAAGGCACTCGGGAGAGGAAGAAGATCTTGGAAGAAGCTGGGGTAGTCAGACCCTTGTCGAGGCCGAAGACGAGGGTATCCAAAGCACATCTGGGGCGGATCCTGTCAGCCTCCCAGGAGATGAGGATATCCCCCAGAACATAGCAGGGGGTAGTCTAGCATCTGCGGACCGAGTTCCGGAGACGCAGAGGCCCTTCAAGACGGAGCGGAGGGTAATCAGTCCCTTGCAGATGCGCCCGTGGTGAATGTTCTCCCGAACATAGCCGGGGATAGCCAAGACGAGGCTCCAGGAGAGGCAACTCCCCACAAGAGAGTGAGGCCGAGAGTGAAGCCTCAACCCATCCATCCACTCCCGACCGCGTCATGATAGTAAAACGTGACTGGGGCTGATATCGAGTCTGATGCGCCGCCAACGGACCTCGTCCAGCGCATGGATACCCTGGAGGAAGGAATCAAAACCCTTTCTGCCTCCATGCAAATACTGACTCAAGCGGTGTTTGAGATACGGTCAGCATTGGCCAGGGCACCTTCTGCCGGTCCCGACCCAGGGGCCAATGGAGAATCGAGTGTACCCCTTCAACGGGTATCCTCGGACATAGATCGCCGTGAAGCACCTCGGACATCAGAGCCCTCAAGTGCTCAACTCCCGGTGGTACCACCTTCCCCGACTCCCAGCTCCACAGAAGATGTGGTCGAGATGATCAGGGACTTGCGTGAACGCTTTGAGTCCAAGACAACACAAGAGGAGCGCCAAAAGATGGGCATCCCCCAACCTTATCCCCTCGAATAGAATAAGGTGGTTTATCCTCCTAAGTA
Source organism: Iris pallida (assembly GCA_029216955.1). Classification (NCBI taxonomy): domain Eukaryota; kingdom Viridiplantae; phylum Streptophyta; class Magnoliopsida; order Asparagales; family Iridaceae; genus Iris; species Iris pallida. Next base: position 1,433,370 of record JANAVB010020799.1, on the reverse strand, counting down.
TAAACTACAAACACTGACGCCATATGACGGGAAGGACTCTTCGTGTCGCTATCTGACGTATTTTCAGTCTCAGACGGGACATCTTCCGAAGGAGGACGCACTACTTACCAGCATATTTGTTGGGGCACTGAAAGGAGTGGCGTACGACTGGTACTGCAGCCTCCCGACAATTCCATATCCTCCTTCGACGACATGACGCACCTTTTTCTCGACCGTTTCTATGACGGCGGAAAGGACATAACAATGGCGTCCCTTATAGAGATACGCCAGAAGGAGAAGGAAACAGTCCGAGTGTTCATCGAACGCTTCCGACAGGCCTGCTTCAGACTGCCCCGGACATGCCAGAACATGCGCTTCTCTCCTCCTGCAGCATGAACATGCTGCCTGCAGTCAAACTCTGGCTTAACTCTACTCCTCTCCCGACTGGAGCTCCTTGATCATTGAAGCAGAAGCCGCAGAGAAGAAGGCGGCCAATGCTCGTCTTCTGGGAGTCAGTTTCCCTGCCTTCGAGGACAAGGGGAAACGGCCTACGGCCAACAACCCGGATGAGAGACAAGGGGAACAGGCATTGACTGTCAATGCCTCAAAAGGTACGTCAGTGCCTGCTCAGAAACCTCCACTTGTACCAAGGCCGAAGGAGGTTTATTCGTTCAACGACGAAGACACCCTACAACTCTTTGAGATACTGAAGCAGGGTGACAAGATCAAGCTTTTGGACCCGAAGCGTCCCGATAAGGTTGGTAAAGTGGACAACCCGAGGTACTGTCACTACCATCGATTTGTCGGACACCCAACCAAGGACTGCTATGTCCTCAAGAATTACATCCAGCGTATGATTAATGCGGATATAATCTTCGTCGACTACGAAGAGAAGACGATGTCAGCCAACGTGGTGTCACTCCTGTTTGGCACCCTGCCGCCGACTACAACACAAGATGGCGTCATCCCCATCTCTAAGGCGACAATGGAGGTGGTTAACCTACCACCTACCCGTGACAACATGAGTGGACTCATCCCACTCACCACATCTCGGGGAGAGATCCTATGGGTTCACCCCGATCTCGTTTCTGAGGTGACTCAACCGGAGGTACGCCCTATCTCCAAATCCAAAGGAAGGAAGATCAAGTCTTGCCGCACTTCTTCAGCGGAAGAGGCACTTTCTGTGCAGCCGCGTTCACAACAGAACGTCCAACCCGACGAAGCTGCCGTCGAGGTGGTGCCTCCTGGCACTGTCCCTGCTGTCCAGAATGAGGGCCCGTCTAAGCCCCCAGCAGCCAATAAGCAGAAGCAGATAGAGGCCCGCTTCGACAGGCCTCTACGAAAGGAGAATGCTTCAGGACTAGCCAAGCCCCACAACTTCGACATACTGGCACAACTGGCCAGTACTCCTGCCCGCCTATCGCTGTTCGAGCTCCTTCGTCTTTCCAAAGACTCCCGAGAAGCTCTCTGTGAAGCTCTGAAGGATGCTGAATCCTTTCTCAGTCAGGTCAAGCAGCCTGAAGATCTTCCGACTGTGTGCACGCACTGTCATTGTGCGAATGAGGTTATCCCCAACATAACCTTCACCCAATAAGACATGCTGCTCAAACACAACCGACACAATAGGTCACTGTACTATACAGGGTATATCGGTTCAGTCAAGGTAAAGCGGATTCAGATCGATCCGGGGTCTTCCCTCAGCATCATCCCGAAGACGCTGCTCTCAACACTGGGGATCCCAATGTACCGACTGGCGCCCTCCAACACAACAATCAGTGGCTTCAACGCCAGCAAAAGCGAACCACTGGGCAAAATACGACTAAAGTGCCACATCGGTAACCTCAGAACCGAGGTCACTTGTTATGTCGTGGACGCTGAAGTCAACTACAACCTTCTGTTGGGTCGCTCATGGCTACATGAGTACATGGTGGTGCCGTCCACGCTCCACCAATGTATGAAGTACGTTTCCACCAAAAACATCATCCATACGGAGTTCGCAGACATCAACCCTTTCAAAGGGATTGAAGCCTACTTCACCGATGCTGACCTATACAAATTACTTGACGAGGAGGAAGCCAATGATGCTGACGACGAGCAGAAATGGCAGCAGAGCCGGACATGGAGCCTGAGGTCACCCCTGACGCTCCTTTGAAGATCCGACTCAAAGGCAAACCGCCTCAGAAGTTGCCTCCCATGAGCATTAAGCTACCCGGAAATCACCAGTTGCTCCTGAAGCTCCCCTGAAGATACGGCTTAAGGGAAAGCTGCCTCAAACATCGACCCCCCTCGTGGCAAAACTACAGAGGAAGGCGTCAATCACTGGAGCTACAGTGGAGGCACCTCTGAAGGTGCGTCTTAAGGGCAAGCTGCCGCCATCTCAGCCGCCAGAGAAGGCTCACGTAGTCCTCTCGGACTCCAAAGCCAACGCTGTGGTGGACTCTCCCGATCCTACTGCAGTGCTTACAGATGAAGAGTTGGGGGAATATATCTCGGCTGATGTAGATGCCCCTTCTCTAGATAATATAATCCCGCGAGATAAAATCTCATATTTCATCAATAACAGAGTGTCTTTTAATTATTCTAGTCTTCCACATTGAAATCCCATGTATACATTAGATAACGCTCTACGGTCGTTGCAAACACAAATAACGACCGTCCATCATGTAAATCGAGTAGTCCCGTCCCAAGGGGTCTGTTACATAGTCCCACTACGGAGTCGAGACGAAGAATCCATCATCTTCGGCAAGGTTGAGCGTCATCAAGACCTTCCGCCACTCGAGCCAGAACCAGATGCCGGCAGAATGCAACTCTATCGGTACACGGACAAGGCAAAGTACCTCATCCAAAAGATGGATTACGACCTAAAAAGCGACAAAGGCCTGAACTACGGCAAGGGTCGACGTCTTCCTCTCCGGCTTCCAACACCTAAAGGAAAGCCACAGGACTATTGCAATCAAACTCGACGGGGGGTAGGCTATGTCACGCCGCCGTCAACTCCAGAGAGTTCAGATGCGGAAGAAGTAGAATATTCTCACTCGTCTGAAGCATCAACGTGGGACTCCGATACCAGTATCAGCCCGGTCTTCAAGAAGGTGCTGTCAGCCAACATGACGTCTGCACAATCTCAAGAAGAAGAAAACAAAGACTAAGCGCCGGAATTCTTCGAAGAGGAACCCTGGGCTCAACGCCTAGGACAACAATGGGAGTCTCATTTTGAATTACGTGAACCTTCCACCGAAGATGAAGTCGAGCAGATCGACCTTGGGGATGGATCTTCTTCTAAACCTATCTTCATCAGCAAAAGCCTAAAAGGACAAGACTGAGAATCTTTAATCCAGCTGGCTAAAGATTATATCGACGTCTTCGCCTGGAGTTACGAAGATATGCCGGGACTCGATCCCTAAATCGCGATGCATAGGTTGAACATCTTACCTGATGCCAAGCCTATCAAACAACAACAGCGGCGCTTTCGTCCGGACATCATGAACGCCATCGATCAGGAGGTAGACAAACTCTTGACCAGCGGCTTCATCCGTGAAGAGCAACACCCAGATTGGGTAGCCAACGTCGTCCCCGTCACCAAGAAGAATGGGAAGATACGAGTCTTATCGACTTCAGGGACCTCAACTCGGCTTGCCCAAAGGATAAATTCCTGCTTCCAATCACCGACATGATGATCGACAACACATGTGGCTTCGAGCGCATGTCTTTCATGGACGGGTATTCGGGCTACAACCAGATCAAGATGTTCCCTGATAACGCAAAACACACGTCATTCAGGACTCCAAAGGGCAATTTCTGCTACACAGTGATGCCCTTCGGCTTGAAGAATGCTGGTGCGACATACCAACGAGCTATGAGCACCATTTTCTGTCAACACCTTCGTAAGACAGTCGAATGCTATGTTGACGACATCGCAGTCAAGAGCCGTCTCAAAGGAGATCACCTATAAGACCTCAAGACAGTCTTCGATCTCATACGGGTGCATCAACTCAAGATGAACCCCGCTAAATCCTTCTTAGGGATTTCTAGCAGAAAGTTCTTGGGCTTCATCATCACGGCGAAAGGCTTTCATGTCGATCCCGAGAAGACCAAAGCTATCCTTGATATGGACCCTCCGAAGAATCTTCGAGAACTTCGAGGCCTACAGGGGCGTCTGGCATACATTCGGAGGTTCATAGCAAACCTTTTCGGCAAATGTCGACCCTTTACTCAGCTCATGAAGAAAGCAGTCTCTTACGTCTGGACAGAGGAATGCCAGAAAGCTTTCAATGACATCAAAGCTTACTTGACAAGCCCGCCAGTCCTGGTGGCACCAGTCGCCGGCAAACCATTCCTCCTCTACGTCCATGCAATGGATCATTCCCTCGGCGCCCTGCTAGCTCAGAACAGTAACACAGGCTATGAGCAAGCAATATACTACCTCAGTCGAACTCTGATCGGGGCCGAACACCGGTACAACCCCGTTGAAAAGGAGTGCTTAGCTTTGGTATTTGCCATCCAAATGACTCGACATTATGTCTCGGGACAGACAATTCATGTCGTTTCCCGAGTCAATCCGCTCAGGGTCCTTATGAACGAAGCCAGGATCATTGAACTCCCGGCTAGCCACATGGGCGATCTTGCTAACACCATACAACATGGTGTTCGTTCCACAAAAAGCTGTTAAGGGTCAAGCTCTGGCCGACTTTTTAGCTGCACACCCCATCCCAGAGTCCTCAAGACTCTATGAAGACATCCCGGATGAGGTCCAAGAATCAAACGTCACCGAAGAAGGCCCCGTCTGGCGGAGTTTTTCGATGGCACTTCAAGAACAGGCCCCAAAGGCCAAATCGTCGCAGGAGTGGGGGTGGTATTAGTCTCCCCGATCAGCTGGTCATCCAGCGTGCTTACTCCCTTTTAAAGCCGTGCTCCAACAATGTTGCTGAGTACAACGCGCTCATTATGGGACTCCAGCTGGCACAACAGCTGGGGGTGAATCATCTGGAAGCCTACGGTGACTCAAAACTTGTCGTAAACCAGATCAGAGGGCAATACGAGGTTCGCCACGAGGATCTGATCCCTTACCATGAAGTTGAATTGAACATCATTTCAACCTTCACCGGGTTCTTCGTCGAACACGTACCTCGTCTGCAAAATCTAGAGGCTGATGCTCTGGCCGGCCTCGCAGCCTCATTAGCGGCACCCCTCGGAACTCAACACTACGTCACGGTAGTGGGTCGAGACCTGGTCTGCCCTAAAAAAACCTGTGCTCGCAAGTGGCCCATGCCATGTCAACGAGTGCTGGGGTTAACGTCCGAGACTGGAGATTCCCATTCATCGACTTCGCTGTCTACGAAATTCTTCCAGATGACCCGAAAGAAGCCGTCTCAGTCAGGAGGCGCTCTCTTCGATTCTACTACGATACGCCTACTAAAATGCTGTACCGACACTCCTACGATGGACTTCTCCTTCGATGTTTGTCCAACGAAGAAGCAGCCGAAGCCCTTCGAGAAGCTCACGATGGAACCTGCGGGGCCCATCAACCTGGTCCTAAGTTGTAGGACCGACTGCGACGCATGGGCTACTACTGGCCAAGCATGGCCGCTGATGCTGTCGAATATGCTAAGAAGTGCCATGCGTGCCAGCTTCACGCAAATTTTATTCATACACCGTCAGAACCACTACATCCTACAGTCGCCTCCTGGCCCTTCGAAGCTTGGGGCATGGACATTGTGGGACCGATCACCCCTCCTTCATCGAGAGGACACCGTTTCTTCCTAGCAATCCCGACTACTTCTCCAGATGGGCAGAAGCAGTTCCGCTGGTAGAAGTGAAAAGCTCCAAGGTGATCAGCTTCATCAAGCACCACGTCATCTACCGTTTCGGAGTACCCGGAGGATCATCCACGACAATGGTCCTCAGTTCATTAGCCATGTTTTCAGCAGATTCTGTGACAAGAAATATTCAAAATGCGGCATCAACCGCCTACAATCCGGCAGCAAACGGATTGGCCGAGGCGTTCAACAAAACTATCGTCAGGCTACTCAAAAAGGTTGTCATCTAACAAATGCGACTGGGACGAAAAGCTCGGCGAATGCCTTTGGGCCTACCACACAACGGTACGGACCCCGACAGGCAACACACCATTCTTTTGGTCTACGGGAGCGAAGCGGTACTGCCTCTCGAGATCCAGATACCCTCACTCCGCGTAGCAATCACAAACTAACTCACAGAAGAGGACAATCAACATCGTCGTCTGCGGGAACTGGAGGCACTTGACGAAAAGCGTCTCCTAGCTCAACAACGCATCGAACTCTACCAAGCCCGTATATCACAGGCTTTCAACAAGAAGGTCAAGCAGAGGACTTTCCAAGTTGACGACCTGGTTCTGGCAGTCAGGAGGCCGATGGTGTTGACTCATAAGACACCAGGAAAGTTTGAGCCCAAATGGGAAGGACCTTTCATCATAGAGACGGTATACTCAAACGGTGCTTACCGTCTCGCCAAATCCAATGGAGACTTGTTCATGATGCCCATCAACGGCAAGTTCCTAAAGAAGTACTACTCTTGACATCTCTCAGACATGTGCTTCCACCCGGGGATCTGTGGACCCAATCATCAGGACTCACAGACAATTCCCTTTCACAAAATCATACGCTTCCGAAACCAAGCTGTTCCATAGCATCCTCCAGTAGAAGGACAACCACGTCCACATCACCTCTGAGTTGTCCCCCTACACCCTACAAAGCAGAATCTTACATCCCATAAGACTACGCTACCCACCATGTTTACTACGTCCACATTACCTCTGACTAAACATTCCGTACAGACAACCCTTACGTTGTCTTACATTGATCGCAGAACTTCCACGTCCACATTACCTCTGAGTAGTTCCGCGTATCCTCCAGGATCATTCCTACCACGTCCATAACACCTCTGAGTAGGGAGATTCCACCACTTGAATCCCATATTTGCCATGTCCACATCACCTCTGAGCAAACATGAGGGTTCTCTCAAACTTATTATCTGTACCTAAAAACCAAGGTGCGCAGAAGATAATAGGTCCACACAAATCATCAAGTTCATGACAGCAAAAATGAACACACCACAAAAAACTTTATATTCTTTATTTTTAAATAGAGAGTAAAAGTTTACATCTCCAGCAAAAGTTGCAAAAATACAAAAAAAAAAGAGACCACAATCCCTAAACATCCCCAGGGTTGGCTGAAAGCTCTTCAATCCGATGCCTCAAGTACGCCGCTCGAGTCTCCACAGTCGCCAGGACTCGACGTTCAGCTTTTTGACGCATCGCTTCGATAGCCTCAGGAGAAGTATCGTTCTTATGCTTCTCATCCAGCTGCTGTCGCTGCTGAGCCAAAGCAAGGGCCCGGTAGGTGAAAGCTGCCTCCTCCTTCTTGAATGCTACGTGTTCAGCCTGGACACGTTCGACATCTAATAGAAGTCGGGCCCGTTGGTCCTCAAGGTGGCGGATCTGGGCATCAATCTCCGCGATACTAGTGTCCAACACAGCTCGCGCCTCCACTGTCTCCTGCGTAGACTGAGATAACCACTCCACTGCAGCTTCCGTCTCAGCCACTTCACGTTTCCAGACACTCACAATGGCCTGATAGGAAGACTCAATCTCGGCGATCAGCTTCTCCTTCTCCGCATCTATCAGGACGGAGAGGTTATTTTGCTGGATGCGCTGTAATTCGGAAAGCCGCTGGTCCAACTCAGCCACCGTGGCTTCCAGAATGACGGCCATATGATCGTGGCCCTGGTGAAGACGGATCAGGTTGATATGAGGCAGCGCCAGAGTTTTTTGCCGTCGTAAAGCTCTCGTTGGCATCCATCACTGCCGACACCCCCCTCTACAGCATTTATACACTGCCTCGACGATAAATTTCACGTATTCATCCGCATCCGCCAGCACTTGCAGCGTCATGGCAGGAGTCGAAGGAGCTGCTCTAGTTAGCGGACCGCAAGAAGGCCCGCCTGCTTCAATCCGCGAGGCTGGACTCTCGGCATCAACAGGCTCTTCATCAACAGGGGCTTGACTACTAGCCCGAAGAGCCACAGGAACAGACGAAACCGAAACAGGCGTCGAAATAGTACCCCAAGTAGAAGGAGCAACAGAGGGTTCCATCACACCCTTATCCTTCCCGAACTCGGAAGAACCACCGACATCAGCGGCCACCTCTTCAGCCCCCAACGTCCTACCTCTGCAGATGTCGAGTCCGACGACACAGTCGGTGACGATGTCTTCTCCTGCCTCTTTGACGCAGAAGAGCCAACCTCTGTACCCGTACGTCGTTTCGGTTGATCAACCGAAGGTTCGGCCTGACCCCCTGGGGATGCGACAGAGGCACCTTGATGACCCACCACTGGCGGACGGTATGATCGAGCCCTAGCCGATACATGCTCGGTCACCGCTAACGGGGTGCCTGTAACAAGACTTGTCTCCCTATCATACCCGGGAGGCGCGGCAGCCATAACACAGTAAAACTTGGTGGCCGAGTAAAGAATGGGCGGCCACGAATTCTGGACGGGCAGCGTAAAGCGAGCTTCGGTACATCCAGCATTGTAGTAATGCCAAGCTCGTGCACCATCCAACAAACTTCCAGCATACCCCAGGGTGATACTGGAATTATCCAACATCAGCTGCGCATAACCAAATTGTCGTGCAAAGCGGCTCGGTAAATACGGTTCCAGATAGCACTGATTCCTGTTCTGGTATACCAGATGGGATGGCCGAATACTTTGCAACCAGCGAAATCCCCATGGAGGCAGAGTGGTGGCGTCTTCGCCCGAATCCATCAAGTCCTCATCGGCCTCAAAACCCGAGAAGACAGGTCCAACTTTAGTGATCTCCCATCCCTGAAGGCGGGATAAAACCTTCCTGCAAACAGGGACACCAGAATGCAACTAGCTCCTCTGGCGGAAACGACGAAAGAATGCATCTCCGGCCCTATGGTCTTCTTCCGAACCCGGACTCATTACATTTGGATGGTGTAAAATCAACCACCCCATTAGATAGTAAAATGGCAGTTCGGCACGTGGGAAGTTGTCATTCCTACCGCGAATCATTTGCATTAACTGAGCGGAGCATGCGCCCCATCACTGATGTGCGGAATATCTATGTGCCCCGATAGTCGTGCGCCTCTACCACCATGCTTCTTATTCAAAGTATTCCAAAACTTATCCAAAAGTTTTGAAAACTTTGAAGGGGGTCTTGTAGAAGCATGGAATTTCAGGACCAGAAATCCTATGCGCCAGACACTACATGTGCCAGAGCTCGGACAGAGTACTTCACAGCAAAAACATTAAATATAGACATCGAAAATGGACTTTTTATTTACATATAAAAGTCTATTATATGTCTAAGAAAAGATTGTACAAAGGAGAATTTCTACAAAGAAAAGATCCTAAGTCTACAGCCAGCAGCCATCATGCGCCCTCAAATAGGCGCAGCGATCACCATACGTCCCCAGTCAGGCGTATCCCACCATGCGCCCTCAGCAAGGCGCATCCTTTCAGCAGCTCAGTTATGTGCATCCCTTTGGCAGCTCAGTTATGTGTATCCCTTCAGCAGCCCAGTTATGTGCCGCTCTTCCAGCCAGGCTCACCACCGTCTAAATACTTCGACTAATGATGCATTTATTGAGCAGAACGAGGGTGGCAATCAACCCTCTAGCCGAGGAAGGAAAAAGAACCACAAGCCAACCTGTGGCCAGGGGAGGCTTCGAAAGAGCCTCCAAACACCAAGGAAGACCGTGATCGAAACCGCGGCTAAAGGAGCAGCTTTCAACACAACCAGAATGGGCTACACCCATTTTGAAGGAAGAAAGAGCCACCAAAGCCGCAGCACCACCATTCCGATCTACGGCTCTTCCTGTACAACGAAGACGAAGCCCGAGCATCCCTATCTTTGGATGCAACAGGCACCTTCCGCCTGCCTCGAAAGCCCTCGACTCTGACTTTTGGATGTAACAGTCACCTTCAAGTGCATCAATGAAGATATTGCGTCGCATCTTCACCGTCGGGAGCATCTCGTCAACCGAATACATCCGAGTAAACAAGTTCATGTTGGAAGGACGTGAGAGAACGAGAAACAAACTCTCTCCATGCCACTATTTATAAACCGGACAAATCAAACCCATGCACCAAGTGGATGGCTCTCCGAATTCCGTGCAATGAATTTGCATTAAATAGATGAACCGGACGCTTCGAATTCAGCTAAGTCAAGACAGCTATTTAAAGCACTCGAAGATCGTAACAGTCGCACCATTAAAGACGTGTCACGAAGCAGATGCGCCGGCCAGACCGTGCATCACACAGACGCGCCCTTCAACATCAAACGCATCACACAGATGCGTCCTTCAGTACCAAGCACATCACAGGGATGCGCCCCCCATACGTCCCTATACGCCTAGTGGAACACCAACCGACGCGCCCACTCAGCTGTCCATCGAATGTCACAAACATTAAATGCTGAACTGATAGAGTTGGCAGCACGCCTTCCGAAGTCTGAACAGTTCAGAAGATGAAGCGTCGCCAACATCAGCATCATCATTACTTTCCTCCGACGGCTACTGCCACGTGGCCACCCAACTGCCTGCATGCGCCTTTGCAGCCATGTGCCCAAATCTGCATGCGCCTCAAAAGCCATGCGTCTCAGACTTTTCACTGATCCCTAAAGACAGAAGAAAAGTCACCATTAAAGCTCTGCATGCGCCTCAAAAGCCATGCGCCTTAGACTGCTCTCTGATCCCGAAAGACAGGAGTTAAGTCACTTCTGAAGCCTCGTATGCACCTCAAAAGCCATGCGCCCCGAATGGTTCGTGACTCCTAAAGGTTACGAGCCAAAGCCTCCTCATGCGCCAAATCCTAGGCGTATCCTACCAGATCATTCCCTACCAAATCAGAGATCTCTGAGCCATGGGTCGATGACACGTGTCCTTTGACTCGACTCACCCAAGATCTTAGCAACAGAAAGATCTTCTCCTCTACTACGTGCCGATCCACAACAGCAGCATAAAGAATTCAACCCCTCGATCAGGGCGCATCGTTCATGCGTCTCCATCAGCAATCAATACGTGGTGTCCCCGCGTACAGGCGCATCCTACATGCGCGCATGAGCAGCCAGCCTGCAAAGCTATAAATAAAGGGATCATTTCCTTCTTCCAAACGGACACACCTATCTACCTACACACGGACAGACCACACAGCCACCAGAGAGGCAGATACAGACACTCAACGTCTTTCTTCTCTCAGCAAGCTCCAGCACCCAGAGCAATCCAAGCCTTCAGAGAACCGATAACCGTCGTCAGATCGTCAATGGAGTCAACGTATTACCACTCACTCCATCGGCACAAGGGACCCAGATAAACAAAAGTGTACTCCTAGGACTACGTCTAAGTCCTATATTGTAACACTGTTCTATTTGTATTAAAATTTGCAATAAAAGAATTTTAATGGCAAACACTAATCATTCTCCTAAGAATCGACTTAATCCTAGTTGTGAATGAGCACTTCCTAGTCGCAGACTCGCAGTAGTACGAATAATATGGTACTACCAAGAGTTTGCATAATTTGCGTAGATGGACCTACATGGGCCACCATAAAAACTTTTTAGGACCCGTACCCATGGCGTACGCAAGCCAGCCTACACCGCAGTATCGGTTGTAGAACGCTGTCAAGGCCATGATGCTCAAAATCACATAATATAATGCTCACAATTAAAATTTTATTGCTCATTCACATTGACTAAATTTAATTTACAATATTTACAAGTTTTACAATTAAAGAAGAATATAATGTCTCACCAATTATAAAGTAGAACAACAAATATATCTAACTAGTCTTCTAGGTTGACCTCAGCATACCCATGTCTCCCAAATGCTAATTGGAGCCACGACTAATCTAAAAAAATGTTGGTCTCCAGTCAGAAATGGAACGAGTATATTCTAACAGCAGTTCTAATTATTGACAAAATCTATAAAACTGTAAATAATACTAAAATACATGATGGGTGTATAAACAGAAAATCATGGTATAAAACATGTGAGTAAAAGCAGGAGAGCATGGCATTCAAGACAAGGAAGTGACTATAATAAACGACTGAAATAGGAATTGTAATATAGCAAGACTACATCTAACTAGTGATTTGAAATACACTTTTGACATGTAAACGGCTAGGAATAAATCTGGCACCCCGCACGTGAAGTGTGCGACTGCTATCAGTCATGATCAGACATAATGTGTTATTTTTGGTTATGTTTACATGTCTACTAGTGTACTTCTCCGCCCGGCTAGTACTTATGGATCCAAACAGGTCACAAAAACGGTAATAGATTGGTCACGAACAACATGTAAAGAATCCATAACTACTATCTCGTATAACAATTGTGTCGAGATTCAAAAGAATATCAATATAAAGCACTACTAAATATATGAATCATAGAGATGATCAAATATGAAAACTATCATAAATGTACTCGCCTGAGGTCCTTAGCTGAGGAAACCGATACTACCGACCACTCAAATGAGCCACAAAAGTTAACTCGCACAACCGTCTTCGGATGCTGAAACAGACATCACCAATGTGTTTGTCATAAAAGAAATGTCTAAGAATGTCGGCCAAAAAGTTTAATTCTGAACATAGGGGTAAAATCGTAATTTTGGGTCAAAATAGTGTCCGCCGTTGTACCCGTTTTGCACCGAAAAGTGTGCCAGTACCTACGGTCTCTAAAATTATCAAACTATATGTCTACGGATCAAATTTGAAGATGCGAACCCCAATGTATGTCCAAAATTGGATTTCGACGGGCCGTGCACAAATTTGCCTGTTGGATCGGGTTACAGGCCTGCCAAAATAGCATTTAGGTCGACCTTCTCAGAATCAGACCAAACTTGACATATAGGACCAAAAAAATGACACGATAATGTTGGCACAAGTTTTATCTCGAGATGATGAATATGCATGAAGTTATGAACTAGTTTGCAAAGGGGTCGGTACGGGATATCTCGATGGATACGCCTCAATTTTGTTGCGCACACACAACGAAATTGAGTTCCGTCGACTTCCACACGTCGAAAATATCCTACGCATCTTTCGATGCTCATGGGCACATCGTCCTATTTGTTTGGACGCATGCCGTATCGGTGATTTTTCTAAAAATCATAGCAGTTTGAAAACAATTTTTTGCCAAAATTGGGAAACTGATTTCTCGGCGCATAATCGTCGAAATTGACTTCTATAAAAAGGGTTATGTAGCCCTATAT